>MU185248.1:65525-91418 GCA_016904865.1 Pissodes strobi | reverse complement strand
CATGAGATAGTGTTTGAGAAACAATTTTTGATGCTGAATAAGTTGTGTGTATATATATATAGTGACAACAGATCACACACTGATTCAACTGAGAGTCGATACGATGACCCCATATAAACATTAGTAATATTTCTTACCATATACATTTCTATGTCTATCAATAATTTTTTTTTACTTGTTCAAGAACATTATTATAGTGCCGATTGCGACCACTAGAACTATACATTAGTGTTTTTCAGTTACATTGACGTTGAAAAATTGCTGGCCATGATCGATTCCGCCGAACTGTCCACGGATGTGCTTACGCGACTTTTCAACAGCTTCACCCACTTCAGGACCGTTGACACGAATGCGAATTGCGTAGCACAAATCTGGATATTCTTGGCGAACAAACTGGACGATTACGCTAAAGGAAATTCGCTAGATTTCTTGACCTGGCCTGTTTTGCACGCGCATCAATTGACCGAACCTGTAAGCCATTTTATGATCATTTTTAATTAAATTAAATATGTAAATTTGATAGTCGAGGTTAATAATGTTTGAAATTTGACATGTTTATTTCTAGGTCAAAGAGGTAGCCATTTATGAGCATTACGGGCGTTTGCTGTCTATCTTTGTGGAAAAATCGGATGAGCTACATCTGGCATTGTTCAAGCATTTCGAGAGAGCCCTGAAGAAAAATCCTCTCCTTCTAAATAACGTTCTTTCTCTAGTCACGTTGTTTAACCCGAAGACGAGCAACAAGGACATTACCAACGTTACATTAGAAATATTGGCCCTGATGCTGCTAGTGCCTGCGACCAGCGACAACAGCAACAGTCGCGAAACCATCGAGTCGTATCTTCGAAAATTATATCAAGCGGATGTCACGAAAATCCACGAACAAGACACGATTAAGAAACTCTGCGCCTGCGTGGAACATCTCGTCAAATTGAAACATTACGATATTTTAACCTTCGTAGAAGAAGGTCTGAGAAATCTTCCCGATGACATCAAATGGATTCATGGAAAATTCCTCTCGCTGGACTTCCTAATGGACGCCTTTGAGAAGGAAACGGATCTGAAAATCGTCGAGAAGATCTATAAAGTAATCGAGCTGTTGCGAAACGTAAAAAATCCTGAATCCAAGAAAGACATTACGGCATTGATGCCGCGTGGTGGCCGGTCAGCGAAAATTGCCAATTTAGTCAAGAAAATTCCCCCGAGCCCGATTAAAAGACCGACATCTCCGTCGTCCTTCAGACTATTCGGGAAGGACGTGGACACTCAGTCTCCATCCAGAGCCATAGGGAGTCAACTTAAAAGCATTACAACGCCTACGTCCACACCTCCCCAAAGGAGTAAAATAAGGCCTTTTATAGATGATGAAAGCAACAGCAAATTTGTCCTTATAGATTCTGAGGTGAAGGTGGACAAGGACAAGCTGACGGAACATCAGAAAGAAACTCTGAAGAAGCGACGTGAAGATATCCCCGCCCTTTACCAAGATCTATCGCAGAACACCAATCAGAGCTGCGAATCGAATTCTACAGACGCCATCAAACTAAGCGAGCCGGACGTTTTCAAAAAACCACCGGAAGCCGAACTAAAACATTTCTTCATAAAACCACCAGTAGACAATTCGACAGAAGAAAAAGATGAAACAGCATCGCTTCCTTCAGAAGCAGAAGAATCGGATAAGGCCGTTAATAAGGATAAGAAGAAAGCCAAAATTAAATATGAACTGAAAAAGCTCTCGATGGACAATTCGACAGAGGAAACAGCATCGCTTCCTTCGGAAGCAGAAGAACCGGATAAGGCCATTAGTAAGGATAAGAAGAAAAAGAAAATTAAGTATGAACTGAAAAAGCTCTCAATGGACATTGTAGGAGCCGAAGATTTCTTTGCCGCAGGCTCGAAAAGGAAGAGACGAGACAAGAATTCAGACGAAAATGATGACAAGGATAGTGCAAAGGTGGACCCCGATAAAAAGAGAAAAAGATTGTCGGTTGGCCCTAAGCTAAAGAGTGGTGAAGAAATATCAAGCGGAGAGTCGGCATCTGATTCCGGTACCGACAGCAAGAGCGTAGATGTATCTGATACGCCCAAAAAAATTCTAAAAGCTGCGATTAAAGGGAACATGAAGAGAAAGAGTCTCGTTGACAAAGATGCTGACAATGTTTCAAATAGCACAGAATCCCCTCAAGGTGTGGAAGAAAAGAAAAATAGTTTTAGACGTAAAAGGGGCCCTTATACTAAGAAGAAAATCCTTGATACTTCGATCAAGTCAGAAACTGAATCCACTGAAAGTAAAACAAATGAGTTCCAGGAAAGTAATATAGAAACTAAAACCGCTGCTACAAATGAAGGGAAAAACCAGCTGGCTGTTACAGTTAAAAGTAAACCTGTCGAACCAGAGCCTTCCGCTTCAGTAGAAGAAACTAAACGCAAATATAGAAAATCCCTTTCCCTTCCGGATGTCTCTCGAGACGTGCGGAAGTCCCGGAGAAAAAGTTTGCCGACTAAAAAGCTCACCCAGTCGGATGTCTTTAAGCAATCTCAACCGAAAAACTCAACACCCGGCAGGCCTCGAAAGCATATCACGCCGATAAGGGTCTCAGAGGATAATCGCAGTAATTTGTTTGCCGACAAACCGACTCAGTCGGAACTATTTAAACAAAGCGAGATTGACGCCGTGATGATCGAACCACCTGAATCCTTAACCGAAAAAGCTATAACACCCGCTAAAGAGGCAATGAAGGAAAGTGACGTTGAAAGGGTGGGTGAAGAACCGTCGAAATCGGCGGCGGAAAGTCCCAAAGAGGCGGTACAAATGCAGGAGGAAACCGTACCCGAAAAGATGCCATCAGCAACTCTGGATCCTTGCGAGAATGGCTTTAGCGTAACTACGAAAAGAAAGAGAGTCAGCAGTAGCGAGGACGATGACGATATAATTGAAAGCTCCCAGGAGTCTTCTGTTTCCAATGTTAGCGCCGCAAAGCTTCGATGGTCCATTAGCAGACGAAATTACGTCGCCAAGGTTGAGCAAAGTGCCGTCGTGGTTGCCAAAAACCGTGAGGAGGAAACAACCGTGGACATGATTGCTCCTGCAACCGAGATAGGGGCCAATGTTGAAATCGCTATCCTTGTAGAAGCGACCAATCCCGCTGAAACTCCGCCAGAAAAGAAGGATACGTCACTTGAATCGATTGAAGAAAATGAGCGCTCCGCCCCGAAAGGAAGGCCGAGAGGAAGACCTAAAAAGAAGAATTCTACTTTGCATAAACACGTTAAAGATGAGAGCGATAATGACGTAACACGACTAGAAGTGACGCCTGAAGAGCATAGGCTGAGGAAGAGCGGCAGGCTAAGGAGCCCCGCATCAACTGACGAACCGCAAAAAACCGTAACCGACCTCCTTGACGAGTCTACAAGTTTAATGAGCAATGACACTAACGCGACCGTGATCTGTAAAGCGGTATCAAATAACGTAGAAGAAGTTAGTCCAAAGTCTGATGAGCTGAAGAAAAAGGGCCGACGCAAAAGAAACCTGGACGACCCTAACGATGTTTCAGGTGATTCAGCCACCGAGTTGGATTCGCTTGAGGCGATTAGAAGAGGGCGCCGTAAAAGCCCGCGCAAACGCGACAATGCAGAGGTCATAAGCAACATCATCGAACAAGTAAAAAAGCAAATGTTCCCCGAAAAAACATCCGAGCGTAAAGAACTTGATGTTTCTCTACCGGAGGTAAAAGAACAGAAGCAAGTGGTGGTGGGCAGTGACGCAAAACTTCGGCCAAAGGAACAGGCGGAAGAAGAAGAAGCGATTAAAGATATCATGGAAAAGATAAAGAAGCAAGTGTGCACGGTAAACATTACCGAATATAAAGACCTGGACGTTTCCACTCAGCAACCAAATCGACGGACCCAGAGTCAGGATACGCAAACTCAAGGCACCGAATCCTTAGAACTCGACGGCGATAAAAATCTGCCCCAGCTAGAGCTACCGCCGAAAATCAGCCTGACCGAGTCGGAGCAGGAGATCGCCAGATTGGATACCGCCTCTCTCACAGACCTCGACGAATTGAAAGGTTTCGATCTGTCCAGCATCGAGCAATCGAGGCTCGATATCGATAAAACGGTCACCGAAGCCAAAACGATAACCGAAAATATCGTAGGCTCGTCTGAGGGTGCGATTACAGAAGAAATTTTTAGTGACCACGAGCCGAGTAAAGAGGTGGAGTCCGAAGACATTATTGGTTCCAGCGAGAACGTTGCCGAGACCGAAGCGCTGGTTAGACAGTTAGTTGACCGGGACATCGAAGTTATCATGGAAGTAGACCATTCGTCTCCGGTTAGGAAACAGACGTCCGGAGAGTGCCTTGGTGAGTAATTTTTTTAATCATTGTAGGTACTTAGTAAGTCATTTTACGTCCTATAGAAATGGTTTTTGAATATAGCGATTACCTCTGGGACCTGGTGGGTAATGATCTCAGTGCTGATTTCATTATTTTGCGGATGACACGACCATTATCAAACGAGCAAAGGAAATTGATGACGTGCAGGAGTAAATTGATGAGACGCAGTTGATACTGCTAACCAACTGTGTTTGAATTAATTTAAGAATTAACAATTATTCATTTCAATTCGCAGAATTAACGTATCGATCATGCCCATTTTTCTGATAATTTCATGCAAAAGGACAGTTACATATTTTAAAATAAAAACAATTAATATCGACATGGTTGCCAGATTTGACGATTTTTCTAGCTGCGTTTATTGGCATAGGTAACAGATTAATGGAAAGTACCATTAGAACGATTGGTTATCTCTTAAAACTACCACAGAAATATAAATTCGAATTTGTAAATAATATAGGCAACATTGTCAAATTTACCACATTTTTTTGCAATTTGATACAAAAGATAAATTTAAAAATAATCTGCGTCATTGCCGGATTTGCCAATTTTTCTGGTAATGTAATACCAACATATTATTTAAAAGAAAACGGTATTTATCAACATGGTTGCCAATTTTAAAGGATTTTCTAACTGCAGTTCATAGAATAACGGGTTCGTAGAAAGTACCATCAAAACGTTCAGTTATCCCTAAAACTGGGGAAAATTATAAATGCAAAGTGACAGCTGGACATGGCAAATTTATAGATAATATGGCAACATTGTTAAATCTACACTTTTTGGCAATTTGATACAAAAGACAAATTTAAAAATATTCTTTGCAATATTGCCAGATTTGACAATTTTCTTGTGATTTCATACTAACATCAATCAAATCAATCAAAATAATCTTTATTGCATAATTGATACATAAATGTGCTTAATACTAATCTTATTCTACGTGTTAAGTGTTAGATGTTCTCGTTTCACGGGTTTGATACGCACTTTTACTGCGCGTATACACTCGCGTACCAAACATCCAGCGACCTATGGGCTGATGTCGGCCCTTATAAAGGCGAGAATACACATGCGTGTTACAGGCATAGAAGTATGCCAGTCACTGGATGATGCGTGCTACTTGCATGTGTGACTCTCGCTGCCAGTTAAAAAGCACACCAGGAGATAGCACGCTAGTAGATCGCAAGACGTTTGATTTTTATGTGCAAGTAGTGCGATTTCGTCGAGCGGGGGGGGGTGGGGAGGGAGAAAAGCATGCAAGTCGTGTCGAAATGTGTGTGAAATACGTCGTTGTCATGCTAATTTACTAGCATGTGTATTTTTGGTAGTCCAAGGACAAGTAGTTAGCATACAAGCTACTGGACACTTGCATGCTATTTTACTTGCATGTGTATTCTCGCCTTATGATTAGTTTAGTCAGCGATCAAGTCAATGTATTGTTACTTGGGGTATCCCTTCAACAAAGTTGATATATTCGATACCTAGAGGCTGTATTGATCTGTGTGCGTTTAATTTAAGGGTGGCTCAAGCCTTACAACACAGGAAAAAGTGAGCAAAAAACCTGCTTCTTCTTTACACAAGACGGCACAAACATGTAACGTTTATATATACAAATATATACAATATATACATATATACAGGTGATTGGCATAATTGCCAGCTGCGGTATGCATATCGTCGCATATATTCATACACGACGTACGCATTTGTGCCCTTAGGGCTGGGGATAACATATAGTTAATCGCTCGGAACACGTAGAGGTTGCATAGGAGGGGGATAGCACGCGCAGTTTCGTGGCTGCGGCAGAAGTGATGTCAGTCGGTTGCTGAGTTGTTTGTTGCTGTTTGTATGTCTATTAGTTTTTGTTCTCTTATTCATTGTACGTACGTTATGTATGTTAGTCTTTTTTTTTATACTTAATGTTTCGTATGGTATGCTTAATGTGTGTTAGTCGTTTATGGTGGTCTCAGTTCTTGGTAGAACAGGTCCGTATGTTTGTATAACGGTCCGTATTTAGGTAGGTGATGTTGGTTGTAGCGTATGTTGGCGATACCTGCGGTCAATTCTGACCCCCTGATACCGTGATCGTAAAACTTGCAAGCAAGCTTGTTGATGTGCTGTTCGATGTAATCAATACTCGCCATGTTGTGCAGCTCTATGACACGGACGCGATCCCATAGTGTCAGGGAGAAAGCAGCCCGCAGGTATCTGTTCTGTATTGTTTGTATATGTTTCAGGTGGGTCTTCGCTACGGAGCACCAGACAGGCGCCCCGTACAGAAGTGTCGGTCTAATGATTGTTTTGTAAATCGTGAGTTTGTTAGTCGGGCTCATGTAAGATCTAGTTCGTATGAGAGGATTTAAACTCTTTTGTGTTGCTATGTTCTTAGCCCTTATTGCCGCGACGTGCTTGGAAAAAAGGAGCTTGCGGTCAAAGACTATCCCTAAGTATTTGACTGGGTCCTTCGGCGTGATAGCCGCGTTGCCAATTACTATTGGCGTCATGTCGACGTTACGTTTACGTGTCAAAATCCCTAGTTCTGTCTTCGCCGCATTCAAGGATATTTTCCAGTCCCTATAAAATGGAGCTAGAAGGTTAAGATGTTGAGAAAGATTATGCTTTGCGACCTGTATGTCTGACGATTGTGAATAGATCACAGTGTCATCAGCATACAGGGCAAAGGAAGTTGAGGGGTGAGATGGAAAGTCAGCTATAAAATGACTGAATATTTGCGGCGATAATACTGTTCCTTGGGGCACGCCGGCCTTGATGCGCCTTGGCCCTGATGTGCTATTGTGGACACGAACCGAGAATGAGCGATTCGCAAGGTACGACGCAATGAGGGATGCTATATGAAGTGGCATTCCGTGAATAGCAAAAAGCTTGTATATGAGCCCATTGTGTCATACCCTGTCGAATGCTTTCTCTATGTCGAGAAGTAACAATGCCGTTGCCTTGCTCTCGTTAAAGCCGTTGAGCGTATCTTGCGCGACTTTCGCCGCGAGCACAGTAGTGCTGTGACCGCGGCGAAAGCCGAACTGCTCATGTGGCAGAATCCTCAGACTCTCAACAACATTGTTAATTCTCGACATTACGAGTTTCTCGGCTACTTTACCCAACGTGTCTAGCAGAGATATAGGGCGATACGAGGCTGTTAGTCTCGCATCTTTGCCCGGTTTAGGAAACAGTATTATCACCGCTTTCTTCCAGGGGAGCGGAAAATGTTGGAGGCGTAAAATAGCATTTATAATGTGCATAAAGTGGATGACGGCTTTATTCGGCATATTCTTAAGCAGAATATACGGAATGCCGTCAGGACCGGGGGCTTTGTTTCCGGGTAGGCGGGCAAGAACTCTCTTGATGTCCAGCGGAGTTATTAGTAGTTTGCTTAGCATTTCCGGGGCGATAGGATACTTTGTGGAGATGAAGTTTTCCACTGCAGCATCTACAGTATCATGGAATGGAGTAGTGTTTGGTGTCTCGCTAAAGACGCCCTCCAGGTAGTCTGGGAAGGCCTCCGCTTTCCCGACGTTATCCGTTATTACATCGCCTTGATGCAGTATTCCAGGAAATTCGGCGGGGCCTCCGCGAACGCGCCTGGCGAGCTTCCATAGCGAGCCATCATGGCGGTTGATAGTGTTAACGTATTCCATCCACTTCTCATTCCTGTAGGCTGCAATGAGTGCCTTTATCTCCCCGGTCATTGCTATGAAACGTTCACGGTCTATGGCGACCCTCGCTCGTTGCCACCTACGCCGAATACGCTTACGGGATGTGATGAGGGTTGTTATATGATCTGGAAGTGTGTCAGTAAACGAACGTTTACTGACAGTAGGACAAATTGCGTCTCTGACGCACTGGATGTTTGTGACTAGAGCTTGCACCTCCCTCTCAGGTTCTGGGATAGAGTCTATTTGCCTTGGAACAACTGTTGCTTGGCTAAGCCTCACTCGGAACTCCTTCCAATCAAGATTTCTATAGGACAGGATTACTTCCTGCGCTACTTGTAGCCTAGAACGTAGGCTAATCTTGATTGGGAGGTGATCCGAATTGAGCTCGTTCAGGTCTATGAGCTCAGAAGCGTTCGTTATTCCTCGAGAAATAGCAATATCCAGGAACGATGGATTGAATCGGTTACCGGGATAATGTGTAGGATTGGGAGTTTGATGATAGGCAAGGTCAATATTCTGCTCCACTAACCTGTATAACAAGCGTCCGCTCCTGTTGGAAGAACCACGCCAATTAACGTGCGTTGCGTTTAAATCGCCAATCAGGAGCGTCTTCCTGCCAGCAGGCAGCAGAGCAAGAATATCTTCTTCCTGGAGGCGGAGACCCGGAGGAGAGTAAGCGCCGACAATCCGCAGGCCACCCTCAAGCTCGAGAGCTACGTGCTCAATAACGGACCTCAGGCCTACGACCTGCTTGTAAAGGACTGACCTGTGAATCAGACAGGCCACGCCTCCTCCGCGTCGATCAGGCCTATCAAAACGCAGGACCTGTCTATCGTAAAATTTCAGCCTGAAACCAGCATCGATGTTGGTTTCAAGCAAAAATATTATATGCAAATTAGGATTATTATAAATGAAATTTTTCAGTTCTCCGAGTTTAGAGCGGATGCCATTGCAGTTCCACGAGAGAACGTTAATGGGCATCGTATTATCTATATATTATAACCATTGAAGTCTTCTGTAAAAAACTTCATTGAGGCTTGTAATACCTCGAATTTATTGCCTTGACAGGATTCTAATATATTGGCGTAATCAGTTAAGGCGCGCAGTAATTCGTTAAAGTTTACTAAGCTATTTATACGGTTAACGGCATTATGCAGGTTATTCAAACTATTTACATTGTTTAATATATTATTAGGGTTTGCTAATTGAGGTTTTGATTGAGGGTTATTATTTACATTATCATTTACATTGGCTTGACCGTGATTTTGACTAACCTGGTTATTTCTTGGCATGTTTTTCTGTGTTTGTCCAATTTTTTGCAGTGCTGGGAACTGTTGATTGTACTGCCTGGTAGCGTCGTTTGTCGCGTCGGATTCTCTAGCCCCTTGCCAGGCTGGGTTTGCGGGGGGTGGTGCGGGCTTATATTCCTGCTTTGCTTTCGGGTTGGCGGGTTGAGTTTGCTGCATTTGAAGATATACACAGGGCATAATACACTTATCGCCCTGTGATCTCCGAAGCATTTGGCACATTTAATGTTATTGCTTGTACACTCCGTAATTTGGTGAGGCCCCGCACACTTCGAGCAGGCCCATTTTCTCTGACAATAGGTCATGGAGTGCCCGTGCCCCTGACACCTTTTGCACTGCATGACCGTCTTTGTCGCCCTGCGGTTTTCCCATGAAATCCTGACGTGGGAAAGAAGTCTGCACTCTTGGTTTAGCCAACGCAGTGTTATGGTGGCGTCTAGTACGACTAAATAGAGAGGTACTCGCGTCTTCTTCATTTCATAAGCCGCTCTTACTGTTAGTCCATGTTCCTCAGCAAGTAAATTGCGGATTTCCTCCGTGCTGAAGCCGCCGTCTAGACCTCTCAACACAAAGGCATGTGTTTTCTGGCTGGCTTCAGCATATGAATGGAATTCGACGCTTTCTCGTTCGAATAGCCTTTTCAAATTCGACCAATCTTTGAGTTGTGTGCAGTAGATTATAACTGAGTTTCGGGTGTACTTCAGGTTATAATCCACTACATGCATGTCGCTTAGGGTTTGCTTTATCACTTTGTGATCTTGAGCACCACCTTTAATAACGATTGGAGGGAGTTGGGTCGGTTTCTTCTGCTGTGGGGTCTTAGGGGTATTTTTAGGGTTCTTTGCTGGGGTACTCTTCGTCTTCTTCTGTACCTTGCGTGCCGTTGAGATTTGCGAGGAAGCGACGCTGCTTCTGTCGTCGTTCTCGTCAATTTCTGAGTCAGTTAGTGGCTCAAACCTGTTCTTGGTGGGTACAGGTTCGTTCCCCATGTCTACCTGAACCATACGTATCCCTTTTTTGAATGGGATGGTTTTGTAAGGGGTCTTAAACGGTATATTGCGGGGTTCGTCTGCTAGAAGATGCGCAGATTGAAACTGCGCAACATCCATCTCGGTGTTGTTGTCGAGCGTTTTTTCTGTCTCGGTTTTTTGGTCTTCAGTTTTTTGACCGATTTCTTTCTGCGGTTCGCTGTGCGATACGTTCCCTAACTTTTGCTTCTTGCAATTTGGGGACCTTTCAGAGCCCGTTGGCTTTGCATTATTCTTGATAGGGGGTTTGGTATTACCGCAGTCTATTCTAGGTTTGACCGATGCAGGCCTTTTGAATACTGCCTTATGGTCCCTAGTAAAATGTGTTTTTACTGTGTCGATTGCCGTTTTGTAATCGAGCCTGGAGCCCGTGTTTGCACTTGTTAGCAGCGGTATCATTCCGATACACAGGTTGCACTTCGGGTATTTTCTCAATTTTGAGATGTATAATTGCGTACGTGACTCATTCATGGAATTGCCCGAGTCCGAGTCGACCGATATGACTGACATATCGTCATCTGATATTTTTGCATGGAAAATTCCGGGTTCCGCCCCGGAAAACTAAAAAAAGAACAGTGGTGCCTCTATGTAAAACGAGCACAGGCAGTATTTACTAAAATTAAATATAATTATTTACCAGGAATTTGTCGTTCACAGAACCAGCCCGAGAATTCGGTTAAAAACGCGTAAGGAAGCTTTTTCAACTGTTTATAGCTGTGAAACTACTAACTCTAGAGGTATAACATCATACATAAAATATGCTTAGAATTTTACGAGGAATCGAAAAATAAATTCATATATAGGGTGTTCCATTGATTGATGTGGGTACTCTAGAGAAAAAAATTAACATTTTGTTTTTCCCTGAATACTGATCGTTTTTCCAATATTTTTTGTACGCAGAAAAAAAAGTATTTTTCAGTACCTACACAACCAGACTTTTAATTTTTTTGCGACACTTAAAATAAAAAATAAACTAAATGGGGGCGACATTATAGGGGATCACCCTGTACGTGGATCCCTCTAACCGTTTCTGTAATGAAAGCGAAAAAAAAAATCAAAAATAATTTTAGAAAAAAATAAATTTTGATGTGAGTTAGTTTGGGTTAGTGTTAAAATAGAGGAATATTTGGGGGTACGTGGGTTACATGTACGTGGATCCCTCTAACCGTTTCTGTAATGAAAGCGAAAAAATTTTTTTTAAAAATAATGTTCGAAAAAAAAATAATTTTGCTGTGGGTACTCTAGAGAGGAGTATTTGGGGGCGCGGAGTTCGAATTTTTGATCTAAAAAATCGCAGGAGTTTGTTGTACCGAAATATTTTGAAAATAGGGGATTTTATGGGAAAATTTGTGGTTTTAACACCCTGTATGTGATTAAAAAAAATTATTTGTACGTGGGTTACATGTACGTGGATTCCTCTAACCGTTTCTGTAATGAAAGCGAAAAAAAAACGAAGATAATTTTCGAAAAAAATAAATGTTGATGTGGGTACTAGAAAAAAGTATTTGGAATGCGGAGTTCGAATATTTGGTTTAAAAAATCGTACGAGTTTGCTGTACCGAAATAGTTCAAAAATAGAAGATTTTTTTTGGGAAAAATTGTGGTTTTAACACTCTGTATGTGATTTCAAAAATTTTCTTTGTACGTGGGTGACATGTACGTGGATCCCTCTAACCGTTTCTGCAATGAAAGCGAAAAAAAAATTCAAAAAAAATAATTTTGATGTGGGTACTCTAGAAAGGGGTATTTGGGGGCGCGGAGTTCGAATTTTTGATTTAAAAAATCGCACGAGTTGGCTGTACCGAAATATTTCGAAAATAGGGGAATTTTTGTGAAATTTTATGGTTTTAACACCTTGTATGTGATTTAAAAAAAATATTTGTAGGTGGGTGAAATGTACGTGGATCCCTCTTACCGTTTCTGTAATGAAAGCGAAAAAAGATATTTCAAAAATAATTTTTGGAAAAAAGTTATTTTGATGTGGGTACTCTAGAGAGGGGTATTTGGGGGCGCGGACTTCGAATTTTTGATCTAAAAAATCGCACGAGTTTGTTGTACCGAAATATTTTGAAAATAGGGGATTTTTTGGGAAAATTTGTGATTTTAACACCCTGTATGTGATTAAAAAAAATTATTTATACGTGGGTTACATGTACGTGGATCTCTCTAACCGTTTCTGTAATGAAAGCGAAAAAAGTCAAAAATAATTTTCGAAAAAAATAAATTTTGATGTGGGTACTCTAGAGAGGGGTATTACTTGGGGGGCGCGGATTCGAATTTTTGGTCTATAAAATAGCACGATTTGCTGTACTGAAATATTTCTAAATTAAGGGATTTTTGGGAAAAATTGTGGTTTTAACACTGTATGTGATTTCAAATATTTTATTTGTACAGGGTTATCCAACAAGGAATAGACAAGGCGAATTTTTTACTTTTCCTGTACTTTTATAAAAAAAAAACTGAAATAGCCATCTTATGTAATTTTCTCCCGCGAATTCGGATATGTTCACCAAAAAACAATTGAACATCAAATAAAAGTGCTAGGGGTCACTTTGATATTTTTTAAAATGGAACACCCTGTATATTACTACATTTTTAGACTCTCTAGAAAAATCTTTTTTTTTTTTGAGTATAATATCCTATATCTATTTTAACTGTTTACCAAATATTGACAGTTGAAAGTCGGATATTTTGACACTTTGACAGGCTCTAAAATCTAAACCGCACAAGATCAAAGCAAACGGTTTGCACATTCCTATCTTGGGTTTTCATAAACTATCGAATGACAGTATCTTCGAATTTAACCTGCGGATAAAATTAACCGGCACTTTTAAATCTCCGGTTAAATTCAAAGTTACTATCATTTGATATCCTATGAAAACCCAAGATAGGAATGTGCAAACCGTTTTCTTTAATCTCGTGCGGTTTAGATTTTAGAGCCTGTCAAAGTGTCAACCGTTGACATGTTCATTAAATGCGAGCTTAACATTAAAAAGAATCCCTGACAGTGTCCACGCGCTCCAAGAAATGATGACACCTTCTGTAATCATGTAAGACAGGATTCAACCCTCGGGTAAACTGAATGTATTGACACTTATCAAGGTTGAGACTCATTTTGTTCGCCCTACACCAGTCTTCAAACCTGCCAAGATCATCCATCAACGGACTAATATTACCCTCAGAGTCAATGCATTTGAAAATTTTAAGGTCATCTGCATAAAGCAGGAACTGGCAATGATGAAAACATGTGATAATGTCATTGACAAATAGGTTAAAGAGGAGGGGACCTCCTTGAGGCACTCCAGATGTTACCTCAATGACCCCTGAGAGGTGACTTTCACCAGCTGCTTTCCGTTACTGAGATAATAACGCAACCAAACCAGCAGAGAACCACCAATACCATATCGACTCAGCTTCCATAGCAGGATTTCATGATCGACTCTGTCAAAAGCCTTGGAAAAGTCTGTATAAACAGAGTCAACTGCCACACCCCTCTACAAGGCTCCCACCAGAGTCTGCTCATAAACAAGTAGATTAGTTGTAGAAACCATGTTGTTGCTTAATAGTTACATTCTTGCATTTATATGTTAAAAAGTCTGTCACTAACGATTCAAATACCTTTGCAAACTGAGTCATCAATGATATTGGTCTATAGTTCTCAACATTACCTTTGTCGCCAGAATTTTTGCATATTGGTGCAATATGCGAAAGCTTCCACTTCTCTGGAAAGATGCTAGTGCTAAGAGACTTGTAAATAAGCCACAGTGGTCGTGAAAGTGCAAAAGAGCATCTCCTGATGAATAAAGGAGGAATGCCATCTGGACCAGGTGTCTTCCTAACATTAATGGAATAAAGTTTCTCAAAAACCTCTGTGATTCCCAATGTAAGACGGCTTACAGCAATCATATCCCTAAATGGAAAAATATCATATAATTATAATACATCTGCCTCACCCATGTTTCCCATCCCATGAGCAGATGAAACATAGACAGAGGAAAAGTGCTTAAAAAACAGGTCAGCCATGCCTTCCCCATCTGCCGATGAGTCACCGTTGTACATCATCATAGGTGGGCGCTCCCTATCATGGGTCTTGGAATTAACGTACTTCCAGAAGTTCTTGGGATCCTGCAAAACAGAGTTTTCAGTAAAGTTTATATATGATATATAGCACTCATCGGTTTGAGACTTACACAATGACCTAAGATGGCTAAATAAACAGCTGTAATCGTCAGTGGCTCTAGACATTTTATATTTTTTTATGGGCTACCTTTTTTTCAATAACATTGGCTTTCAGCTCAGGACTAAACCATGTGGGAAACCTAAACCTATTTTTAATTTTTCTCTTTGGTGTATACATGCTAATCACAGATTCTACAAAATTGCTAAAATAAACTACATCACTATTCACATCCAACACTAACAATTTATCCCAATCAATATTTAGGAGAATACTACTGACAGCCTCAAAATCACAGTTCTTATTTTCATATTCCACAAACTTAACAGTAGTATCACAGTCTAAATATATTTGCAAGGCAGGATGGTGCCTATCACATTTCAGTAGCATCTCATCTGCACACTCCAATTTGTCTTCAGGATTGTCAGTAAAATCCAGCTCTAGATACAAACCGTTGGCATTTGGAACATTGTTAATCTGGTTTAGGAAGGGAAATGTTTCAACTACTGACACTGCACATCCGCTGTATCCCGGTGTTTGAGCTCCCATTGCGTCATTGGACCAAGAAAGTTTTGGGAGATTGTAGTCACCAGCAATGCACAAAGAAAACTCTGGGAATTCCTCTGCAGCTTTCTCGACAGCACTGCAATGCAAATCATATACATCTGCATTGGCGCCTGGTGGAATGTAAACACAACAAAATAGTTTCTTCAGTAAGTGGCACTCAACAGAAACCCATATTTCCTCAGATTTAATATCCGACAGATTTACAGGTCTTGAGAGCAAACCGGACCGCACCTCCATTTCTTCCTTTCCCTGTCAATGTAGTGTTTCTGTCCTTTCGATATATAGTGTAGTTAAGTAAACCTAGCTCCAAATTTGAAAAATTATCTGTCAAAGAAGTCTCTGTGAACATTAAAATATCGTAATGACAAATAGCAGCATTTTTAGAGACTTCAACAAGTTTGGTCCTTAAGCCATTAACATTTTGATAATAAATTCTTAAGCCATTCTTCCTTTCCCTTGCCAATACTTGTCCTTCCATCTCCTGTTGTCGAAAAAATGGTGAGTTTGTTTATGTTGTACTTTCCTTTGTACGAAATCCTTTACAATCACAAATTCTGGCCAAAAATTATCCTGAGCTAATAAATCACCAATAATTGAAGTACTTACTCCAACCTTGTTTGAGCTAAAATGAGGTTCGTCTCTTACCTTATGAACCAAGATATCTTCTTTTGTCTTAAGCTTTGTACTGATATAATCCACTATGAAATGCATGAGGGGGAAAGATCATGGATTGGTGCAACTTCCTACGGCAGCAATATACTCATGCTCCGTGTTTTATATATTTTATCATGTTTTATTGAAAAGTTAATAATGATGTAAAAGCATACATGCCCTTTATGCGAACGTTTAATAAGATCCAATCAAATAGCAAATTGAGTGCTGTGGATGCTGTTCTTGGATTCATAAAGGGTGTTCAGGACTATTGAATGTCGAATTGGATAAACTGTCTGTCCTTTCTAAAAACTCTGGCTCACATGAATGGCAATGTTCTATCTGCCGAAAAAGTAACTCAAAGCGTGTTTTTATTGGGTGTGTTCTAGTTAATCCTGAATCTTAGCCTGATGACATAAGAGGGTCACAAAGCCATTCGAAATGCAATCGAGGTCAGTCAGTTCGAAATATATCTAACAGTCGGGTTGAGGTTGCTCGTACTGCTCTTGTCACACCTGGCGATATACGTAATCAATTGAATAATCTCCTAAAAAAAAGAATGTTATTAACAAAGATTTATTTCACGTTTTATCACAGGTATTGAGCCTTATATTTGATTAGAGAAATGAAATTCAAGTTTTACTTGATGATATACGTATTATTCAAAAAGAAAAGATTCATCATTTAGAAAAAGAGGTCACCTAAATGCATCAATCTTTGCATTGATATTGAGTATTGAGGACTGAGCCCAGTTGACCTCATTGTAGAAATCCAGGAGAGAAATGACAGATCTAAGAGTGTTGTTCTATTTAGCGTCCAGGAGAGCACATCTGATGTGACTAATGAGCGTATTATTCATGACAGGGCCCATGCACGTAGAACTCTTGAAAGTTTGGACTTAGGCGCCGATACTGATTTTAAGGTGCTTAGAATTGGTAAAGAACCACGAACAAGAAGATTAATATTTTCTGATAAAATTCATGCCCAAAACTGTTTAAAGAACAAGTACAAATTAAAAGATTCCTTAATCAAGCTTCAGATTTGACTAATCTTCAACGTAGTCAATTCAAGAAGTTATGTATTGATCCTAATGGGAGAAAGAGTAATGGTCTTAAATACAGCAATGGTAATCCCTTTATCACTAAGATTTCGACTGGAGTTAGGCATTGGATCTGAGTCTGATGCTCTTGGCTTGCAGTGTGACCTTGAGAAATTGTTTGCTTGGTCTCGTTATAGTGGTCTTGACCTCAATGTTAAGAAATGTTTTTCCATCTCTTTTGGTCGATCTGACAACATACTTAAGAATAAAAACAGACGCCTAGAGAGTGCCTTGGTGAGTCGAGTAAGTCGTGCTTTTTGTAAAGTTGAATATAGTGTTCCGCAAGGATCAGTTCTTGGGCCTGGTGGGTAGTGCTGATTTCATTCTTTTTGCGGATGACACGGCCTTTATTAAAAGAGCAAAGGAAATTGATCTTGTTGAGACGTAGTCCAGGGTTGCAGATTGATTTGCTGCTAACCAACTCTACTGTGTTTAAATGAATGTAAGAATCAACAATTATTATTATATATTTCAATTCGCAGAATTAACGTTGACATTCTCAATGGGAATTAAAATAGACTCTTAACTGCCATGGTAATCCATATCGATTAACTATGCTCCAAAGTAGCGTCGGGAGTATCTTATGCTTGTGTCCAGTCCATAATTTCTTACGGAATTTTCGTTTGGGGCCACGCGACTGGAATGTATCGTATTTGTTCTCTACAAAAAAGAGCCTTTCAGAATAGTTGATGGTCTGGAATGTAGAACGCATTTATTATACTTAAATTAACTAATCCGTTTATTTTCAGTTATTATTATTATTTTGCAGGTACTCCTGGATCTACCGCAGCCACTCTACCGTCCTCGCCGATAACCGGAGACACTCCCAATCGAACCTCGGAACTCCTGAACGACACCTCGGACATTTCCCCGATAGGTTCGAAATCGGGTTCGGACAAGTCGAGTTCGGACGACGAATTCGTGGAAGAACGAAAACTGGTGCCCGTCGCTCTCAAGTTCGATCACGAGGAGACGGATCGTGACGCGCACAAGCAGAAATCTCCCGAAAAGGGCGACGACGCTCCTCAAAAGATCGATGAAATGTCGCCGGAAAAAGCGGAGAAAGTGGTCGAAATTATAGCGCTCGGTGCTTCACCGAAAGGCGACGCGAAAACCGGTAAGGATGGCATTACGGTGGAGAAATCCGGCAGGTTTAGCTGGATTAAGCAGGGATCAACAACAACGCATAGGTGAGAATTATTTTTAACTATTTTTAGATCTAAATGCACCACAAATGAAAATATCATGTTTCTCCAAGTTTTAAAGATATAAATTAATCTCGCAGTCTCTGAAATAGGAAATGTTTCAAAATGCGGTCTTGGCCGAACTAAATACGTTCAAACTTGTTATAAAAATATTAATTCTGTTAATTTTTTCCCAATATTAGACGCGTAATGTCAGGACGGGACTTTGAAGGACAGTGGCATGGTCTTTTTCACGATTTGAATGTTCAAGAGCTTCGAAATACAGACATATGAATATTTTCTCGGACAAATTTTATATTCCACCATTATGTATTTTCTGATCTACAATTTAAAAATTATCATAGTAGCATCCGTCACTCTTGAAACGGATGTTTAAAGTTACTATAAAAATTTAAACTTTATATTTTTATGCATATTGTCAGGACAGTGGCATGGCCTTTTTGCAATCTGCATATTCAAAAGCATCGAAATAGCGACATATAAATGTTTCATATATAAGAATTAAAGCAACACTTCAAACGACAGCCGGTTTATATAGTGTTAACATAATAAAGTAGACAACAAATGAAGAGTTCAGTGCTGCTAATCTATGCTTTTCGGTTTTAAGGTTTTATGAAGAAAAAATAATTGAATAAACGGCTGACGACCGTTTTATCTATTTCAAATTCAAATTCTTTATTCATGTTACTACACTTATAACAGGGTACACAGGTCAATACAAAAATTTAAAGATGTAAAATATAATATAAATTAATTAAAAAGTTAAAAGTATAAAATTTTTGGAAACAAAAATACAATACAAATAACAGAGATAAAATACAATAAAATAAAATAAAATATCATCGACAAGTCTATGACATACAAAACATTTTAAAACAATCCAAAAGACTCCTCTGCGTCATACAAAGGGCCTTGCAACAACAAGTTCTGCAATTAAAACATATAATTTAAATGTAAAAATATAAAAAAAAAATTGTATAGTTTGAAAATTAAATACAATACAAATAACATGAAGATAAAATACAATAATTAAAATCGACACGTAAATGACAAACAAAACAGTTTAGAATATTCTAAAAAACTCCTCTGTATCATACAGTGCGCTTTGTACTCCACGCTTGATCATAGTTAAGGGAAGGTTTTTTTTTAATTCATCTGGTAGGCGATTGTAAAAATTACCGCCCAGTAATTAGGTCCATCTCTACACCTCTCCAGCCTCAACAGCGGAACAGAGAGCTGCCCCGCAAAACGAGTGCCATGAGAATGTTGGTGACCATTTGTTGGATATCCTTGCAAATTTTTCTTAATGTATGTACAGGGTGGCTCGAATTCGTGTCTATGTAAGGGGAACTCGAAAACCGTAAGAGATACAGTGTCGGTCAAATTAAGGCAAAATTGCGCATTTAAGTGCCTAACAATATGCCGTTTAGAAAGTTTTAAAATTCCGAGTATTTACGGAGATATCCGAAAAAAAAACGAAATTTTGAAAAATTGTTTTATTTTTTTCTTGAGCTTATTTAAGAACGGATTGCAAATCTAATTGCACTTTTGCATTGCCACTTTTTCCGCTCTATCCAATGATGATATCTAGTTTGAATTCCGACGTTTCGTCTTCAAGGGATCATCATCAACTTCCTTTTTTTAAATACGAACGTTAATTTTTTTTATCGTTTTTCAGAAGGTTTTGGCGTTATTAATATGAGTATGTGTTTTTATTTTTTTTTTATTTTTTTTTAATTTTTATTTTTTTTTTATTATTTTTATTTTATATACATATTTTGCTTTGGCGTGATTTTTAAGTAATTTAAGGTAGGTACTTTTGAAATTTTCATATTCTATAAAAATATTTTATTTATTTTTTGCATTAAGGGGAAAATTGGAGACCGTATTAAAAATTAAAAATAGTAAAATTATTTTTTACGAGATGATGGCCATGAACTATTACTCAAATAAGTTGCTTAGTGCATTTTATTTATAAGCAAAACTCCAATAGGTGTTTTTCCATCAAAGTTCCTATAGCATCACGTAGTATGATTAAATTGTTGATGTTCTCTATTAAATAAATTTTTTAATTGGCTAATATTTTACCTTTGCAGTAAGCTACTTGTTTGAGGAATAGTTCATGGCCATATTCTCGTAAGAAATAATTTTACTATTTTTTATTTTTAATACGCTCCAATTTTCCACTTAATACAAAAAACAAAATAAAATATTTTTATAGAATATAAAAATTTCCAAAGTACCTCCCTTATATTATTTAAAATTACGCCAAAGCAGAATATATAATTAAAAAATAAATAAATAATAAAAATTAAAAAAAAATAAAATTAAAAAAAAAACAAATAGTCATATTAATAACGCCAATACCCTCTGAAAAACGATAAAAAAATTAAAGTTCGTATTTAAAAAAAGAAAGTTGATGATGATCCCTTGAAGACGAAACGTCGGATTTCAAAATGGATACCATCATTAGATAGAGCCGAAAAAGTGGCAATGCAAAAGTGCAATTCATTTTGAAATCCATTTTTAAATAAGCCCAGGAAAAAAACAAAACAAATTTTCAAAATTTCGGTTTTTTTCCGGATATCTCCGGAAATACTCGGAATTTTAAAACTTTCTAAACGGCATATTGCTAGGCACCTAAATGCGCAATTTTGCCTTAATTTGACCGACACTGTATCTCTTACGGTTTCCGAGTTCCCCATACATAGACACGAATTCGAGCCACCCTGTACAGACTGGGAAAAGTGAGGACTTTTAAGTCAATAAATGTTTGCTTACAATCTTCTCGATATCCCAGACCAACAACGATTCTCAGGGCCCTGCGCTGCAGGGACATCACCCTGCGCCACCGCGAGGCATGACCCCAGACCACCACAGCATAGGACATGAGAGAGTGGGACAGTGGGAAGTATGCAGTGCACAGCACGCCACTCGCCACCGCCCCGTACAAATTGCGCAATACATAAACGACACTATTTAGACGCTTTGCCAGAGACTCTTATGTGAGCATCTCATCTCAGGCCATCATCCAGGTACACCCCAAGGAATTTTGTAGGTGCTCGAGAGTACGAACAGTCCACGGTTACAGCGAAACCAGTTTTCTGCTCTCGACTGTGCCTCGTCCAAGCCAGTGATCAATGTTTGTAAGCTCGTCTTTTTCATTGTGATTGTGGTGTCATCAGCAAACAAAACATAGTGCTCCCCTGTGCTAACATTGGTCAAATTGTTAATATTTATTCATCCATCAACGGGACTAGCCCAATATTAGGTTACAAGTGTGGTAGTAAAGCAATAATAAAACTAAACAAATAAGTAAGTAGAACTAATACTAGTACAAAATAAAATGAAAGAACAAAAGCAAATATTAAAAAAAGAAATAATGAAATATTAACAATTCAAAATTAACATGAACAGAGCAAGTGTTTTAATCAATACAATTCGATATTGTGAAAGTATACAGTTTAGAGGAATATAGAAAAAGTGCAAGTCATATTACAGATATCCTTAAGTCAGCAAGAAACTTGTTGTAAGAAATGCCGAAAAAGTCAATATCAACCGAATTAGCGATTCGTAGAATGCGCGCGATGGGCGAATTTGTGCCGTAATTAGTTCTGTGATACGGTTGGGCAAAGGTATTGGTGTTTCGAGTGCAACGGAGCGGAATATGAAAGGGAATGTTCATAAGCAAATGGCTCTATAATTAATAAGGTTAAATAAAAGCTTAAGATCGTGATGTCTCCGACGCAAGGATAGGGTGTTTATACTAAGCGTTTTTTCCAGATTTGAGTAGATAATATTATCAGTGGGTATGTGCTGTTTGTATGCTACATATCGAAGGAATTTCCTCTGGATTTGTTCGATTTTGTTTATATGAACAGCATAGTAGGGTGTCCAGACGGAAGAACAATATTCCAAGTGAGGCCTAACCAAGGAACAATAAAGGATTTTTAGGGCATTGACATTAACAAATTCGGAGGTAGTTCGCTTAATAAAACCCAACATCCGAAGTGATTTATTACAGATAATGTTAATGTGGGGAACAAATGACAAACTAGTATCAAGGGTGACGCCTAAGTCGCGGACTGTTTCAACTACTGAAAGTTCTTCGCCGAGAATGCTGTAATTAAATATAGTAGGGTTTCTGGAGCGATAAAATCTCATAACGTGACATTTCTGTATATTTAAGTCCATACAGTTAATTGCACACCATTGACCAAGCAGGTCAAGCTGGTTCTGCAGGTGCATAGCTTCGACGAATGATGATATCTTCATAAAGATTTTTAGGTCGTCGGCAAACAAAAGACTGGATACAAATGAGAAATTCTTGGTTATATCATTAATGAAAATATTAAAAAGCAGGGGTCCTAAATGAGACCCCTGTGGCACCCCAGAAGTGACAGCCATCTCCCTGGAAATGAAATTTCCCGCGCGAACACAGAAAGATCTATCACGGAGGTAGGATGAAAGCCAGGCCAAGAGGCATCCACTCAGGCCAACAGATGCAAGCTTTGCTATGAGGATTTCGTGGTTGACCCTGTCAAACGCCTTGGAAAAATCAGTGTACACCGCGTCCACCTGATACCCGCCCTCCAAAGCGCCCGAAAGAAAATCAACATAAGATATTAGATTAAGCTCCGTAGATCTCCTCTCCCGGAAGCCATATTGTTCATCCAGAATCATTCCACCCAATTCGGACGTTAGGTAGTCCGTAATAAGGCATTCGAAAAGCTTTGGAATACTACTCAGATAATTTTTTATATTCGATTTGTCCCCAGATTTATAAATTGGTATGACATAACTCAGCTTCCAATGATTTGGAAAAACACCTATATCGAGAGATTTATTAAAAATGAAATACAATGGCCTTGCGAGTATGAAACAACAAAACCTAAGAAGCCTTGGAGGCACTCCATCAGGTCCAGGGCCCTTGTTGATGTCGAGACTGGAAAGCTTATTGAATATGTCTGATATACGAATTTGATAGTGGTTGAGGTTTTTAATATTTAAATAATCTTGATTAGCAACAAAATTAGGATTAGATTTGTTTGAGAATACACTCGAAAAATAGGAAGCAAATAGATTTGCCATATCAGGTCCGGAGCTAGATGATAATTCGTTTAAGTGCATTTCTCTCGGTAGTCCAGGATATTGTTTCTTGGCGTTAATGAAGTTCCAAAAACCTTTGATGTTATCGAGTAGGGATAATTCAGTATTATGCACAAAATCCGCACGACATGATCGGGCAAGTGTTTTACACTGAGCTCTTAATAAGGAAAATGAATCATAATCATCAGGAGTGTTGGAAATTTTGTATTTTTTATGAGCTGTCTTTTTCAATGAGACAAGGTGTCGTAATTCACGAGAGAACCAGCGAGGAAATTTAAAAGTTGGTAGATTTTTTTGTGGCACAAACAAGTCTATGGCTGTGTAAAGAATATCATAAAAAATGCTAATCATAGTATCTAATGGTTGATCTTTTAAGATTTCGTCCCAAAGGACGCAATTTAGGTAATTATTTATGGATGCAAAATCTGCATTTTTAAAATCATAATAACATCCACCTTCCTGGAAACCAAGCAATGGGGGTCCTCCTATCCGCCTGGGAATCAGGATTTCCAACGACGGGTGGTGTGGGTCCTCCGGGATCAGAATGTCTTCGGCTCTAGAGACAGTAGTGCCCTCGACATTCGCGAGTACTAGATCGAGAATTACGTTCCTGAAGTTTGGGTTAGTTAGATACTGTTCACTTGGAAAAGGTTGTGATAAGAACACAGGTTGGCTAATAGTTCTAATGAGTCTTTTTCACTTTTCGGCGCGTTGGGTGAGGGGGCACAGCACGAGCTAAGGTTTTCATCAGTCCAACTAGCATGGGGTAGATTAAAGTCCCCAATAATACAAAGTTCGGCATTTGGGTAGAGTTCACAAAGTACTTCCATGTATAAACAAAATGTTGTATAAGTAGCGACGTTGGAGTTGGGTGGAAGATAGGCTGCACTTAATACAATTTGGCGTTTACCTAGGTTCAGAATGACAGACACCGCCTCACAATCAACATCCAGATCAATAACACTACTGTCAATTCCATTGTCCACAACAATGAGTACACCTCCTCCCCTGCCAAAACCAGTAGTGACGGGACACCTGTCCTTACGATATGTATGGTAGCCACCTAAACCAAATTCGGCGTCATGGAACTCGTCACTCAGCCACGTCTCCGTCAATACAATAATCTTAAAGGGGGAGACAGCCACACTAAGATGTAATACCTTTAGTTTAGTCCGTAAGCCCCGCACGTTCTGATAGTAAACTCATAACTCATTAAACGACTGAGGGTGATGGTTTTGGGACGATATCAGTTTTTTTTTTATGATTTGAGGAACTCCACGGACGTAAGAAATGGTCAAGTCAGCTTCTCCACTTGCGGTTCGATCTCTCAGTTGGGTTCTCAATGAATTCAAATGCTCCCTTTGGTCGGGAGTAAGGTCAGCATTAATGAAAATCGAACGAGACTTGTCAAGTTTTGATTTGCACCTGAGTACATGTTTAACTTCGTCAGAATTAGATAGCTCAACTTTAAGAGCCTGATGACCATTTTTGTTCGGTTTTCCCACTCGCGACACTTGCTTGATTTGAATTTGATTTGTACTGATCTCACCTAGCAAATCAGAGACCAGCTGTTTATCGTTGTTTGACTTTTTGATATTAAAAATCATAATATTACGAGCTACATTAATTAAAATTAAATAATACATTAAAAAGAGCAGGGGTCCCATTACTGACCCTTGTGGAACACCAATGTCTATTGTTTTTGCCGCTGATGCAGGGCCGTAGCCAGGGCTACGCCAGAGCAGGCACATCCTGCCCTGGCAAATTATTTGCCTGCCCAAAATCCTTCCGAGAATAAGGCAAAAAAAAACGAAAGTAATGGCAACTACGCGCCACGTGTTGTCTTATGGGAGTAGATTTGACAAGTTGGGTATTTTATTATTCAGCAATGCTGCCAGATCTACCGTTTTTACGATAGATCTACTGGTTTCATACTGTAGCTACCGTTCTACCGCAGAGACTCGTAATTCTACCGCGAAATCGAAAATAAAGTAATAGGAGTGGACCTATGCAAATACTAAGAGTGAAGTAAAAAAATAATCAATGAACAATCGATAAGACTATGAACACGATTCAGTTCCTCATCTCTATGCAGACGACTTTATAGCCGAGCAATTGGTAGTCCCTTGATCACATGCAGTAGCCATTATATTAAGTCCAATATTTTGCAGAGAACTTATGACTTCCTTTATCAAAACAATTAAATGGTTACTTTTAATGTTATCGCGGGTAAAATAGTAATATATTGGCTGTTTACAATTTTTACACAAATCACGAACCATAAAAACTAAAGCATGGTTGGAATATTCATTTTGTTTTCCTAAGGATGGCCCTAAATCAACATACCCCACAATTTGATCCTTACTGTTATCCAAAGCCAATTGTTCCGATAAAGATATTTCATCAAAGATTAGCACACAGTGCCTATCAATCTCTCTCATTTCCGAAACCCCGACAGTTTTAACAATATGTCCTTATTTAGACCAGCATCGAAAGGAATATTTTTTAATAAGGAGAGCCAAAGAAAAAACCTTGTCTTGTATGGTCCATTCAGGCTTTTTTCTGTTAATATTTTTAAACAGGCTATTTAAATATGAATTAGTAACTGAGTTAATTTTTGATCCAAACTGATCTGTAATATTGTCACGACTAACAACCATCCGAACGTTTTTGTGCTACCCTATA
>MU185248.1:44580-60525 GCA_016904865.1 Pissodes strobi | reverse complement strand
AGCAAAGTTGTAATTCTGTTAAGAACCCACGGGAAAAACGTAACAATATTATTATGTACTAAACTTTTTATTTTCAATTTGTATTTTTTTAAAGAATATTTTAAATTAAGTATATTTTTCTTAATGCTTTTGCTGACATCGTTCGGTTTTCTTTTTCTAGATAAAACATTTTTTGGTCGGTTTTTTTCACTTGTGCCAACAACATATGACTTTGATTTCTTTCTAGGTAAATTGTCAAGACCTTCCAATTTTCTTTTAATAGGTTTTTCTAATGCAGTTTCTATAAAACAAGGATTACATGTATAGGGTTATCCAACGCGGACTAGACAAGGCGATTTTTTGACTTTCCCTGTAGTTTTATAAAAAAAACGAAATAGCCATCTTATGTAATTTTCTCCCGCGAATTCGAATATGTTCAGCAAAAATCAATTGAACATCAAATAAAAGTGCTAGGGGTCTTACTCAATATAGAAATCTACAGCGACACGAATCCGCAAATTGTAAGTATAAACCAGCGTACCTGTTCTTAAATAATTAATTGCACGAAATGTACCCATTTAGGAACAGATGTCACTGGCGATTCATATCCCGTACATCGAAAATCATTGATAATTACACAGAATTTAGTGGAGCGGAATAACTTATATATTCCGTTACAATATATTGCTCCCAATCTTTCTAATGTTCATCTATGATCTTTGACAAATGTTCTTCAATGGTCTTGTTAAACCTGTCAACTTGAAATCTCTCTCCAGCTTGGTCTTGGTTGATGTTCTACTTTAGCTTTTAGCAGTAGTGCTATTTGACTATCCTCAAGCTGATCCTTTTTAAGTTGTCCACTGCTGATCAACCTCAAATTTCATTTACTTAATGGGAGTAATACCTTCTTGTTGATCTATTCTTTGGCAATGCTTATAATATTATTATGCAATCTCCCTACCCTGTGTCTAACCTTAAAGTTAAATTGTTGTAACTTTTCAAGCCATCTGGCTACCTGTCCTTCAGGCTGTTCCATATCCAAAAGCCATATAAGTGCTGGATGATCAGTCCTTATGAGGAATTCTTGTCCATACAGATATTGTTGGAAATGCTCAGCAGACCGTACTATTGCCAAAAGCTCTTTTCGGATTACACAGTAGTTACGTTTAGGTTTCGAAAGGGTTCGACTGTAGTATTCGATAACTCGTTCTTCTCCTGCTTGTACTTGCGATAAAACCACTCTGAGAAATTCAACTTTTTGTTCACAAAGAAAACATTTCTTTGGATTCAGTAAGAGCTGAGCATTCTTGATTCTAGTAAAAACTTCATGCAGGTTTTGTAAGTACTCTTCAAAAGTTTTTCGCATTACCATTACATCATCAAGATATAGACCAGACATGTCTTCCAAATGAGACCTCGTAGAACAACTTCCATAAGACGCTCAAAGGTAGCGGAGGCATTGCATAGTCCTAAGGACATAATTTTAAACCGATATAAACCACTTCCGGTATAGAAGGCAGCCTTTTCCTTATCCTATTCGTCAATGCCTACTTGCCAGTCGCCGCTCTTTAAATGGAATGTTGAGAGGCAGTGAGAACCAGCTAGTGTCATCAACATGTTGTCAATTCTGTGAAGTTGATAGCTGTCCTTCTTAGTGACGTCATTGAGCCTTCTATAGTCCACGCAGAATCTGGTAGTCCCACCCTTCTTGGTAACTAAGACAAAGGAGATGTCCATGGGCTTGATGACTCTTCAATAATTCCATCGTCAGGCAGTTTGTTGACTAATGTGGCAACCTCTTGCTGCTTCGTCACTGGTAGCCTCCGAGGATGCTGCCGTATGGGGTGAGCACTCCCAGTGTCGATTTTATGTTTTATAATGTTCGTTCTTCCAGTATTGCCATATTTCCTTTCAAAGGCTGTGCTCTGCTCGTTGACAAATTGTGTAGCTCTCTTCAGTTCTTCGGAAGACAGATGATGCCACGACTTTTGGAAATGTTCTAGGACTTAGGTGATGTTGAGGGTGTTACTTTTGACTGCGATTCCCAACTAGTTGCTCACTGCACTGGCTTGCAAGTGGCTATTACATCTCCTTTGTTGATTTTGATGGAATTGTATGAAATATTTGCTAACCTTATCGGTAATTCGTCGTCCATTTTGACTAGTGCTTTACCTACTAGGTGTTTGCAAGACAAATCGTGGTGTTGGACAAGTCCGATGCAGCCTCCAACATCCTTCTCCAATTTCCCAAAAATTATCTTCTCGGTATTTCCGTTTATTCTGACAGTTCATGCCGCTACTACTTTAGTTGGTGTGCCATCGTCTGTTTTGGTAAGGTTGAACTCTTCGATGCTAAACTTCAGAAGGTTAAGTAAGTTATTGTCAAAAGAGAATCCATGATGATCGATGAGGTCCATCCCCAAAATAAATTCGTCGTCTATGGCGGCTACTAACACTGTGATGCAATTTAATTCTTCCAAGTTGAAGTTCAATATCCATTTCATCAAATACTTCAGCTGTCTCACCGGTAACAATACATAAAACTACATTCTTTGATATGGGTAGAACTTCTACTCTATTTACTCTGTTGGACCTTATCAAAGATACCGCCGCACCAGTGTCAACAGTAATCCTCATGGCTCTTCTGTTGATCTTTCCTTTAATAGTTAGACTGTCGACGTGTTTTCCTAGGCTTTTTATGGAGACGATCCTGGGAGCTTTATCTTCTTTAGCCAACACCCGCCCTGCAATGTTGACTAATTGAAGTTTTCCTGATTTGACTTTGAGGCCCTAGCGTCTCTGGGTGGAGATCTAGACCGTATTTGTACTCGGTAGTCACTTTTGAAATGCCCGTCCAATCAGTGGGAGCCATTAAAGGCCTCTGCCATACAAAAGGTGGTGTAGTAGTAATTTTTTAATATGTTGTTAAGGTTTAGGTATTGATGAAAAATCCAAGTTTTTGACCTTGGGGAGGGACCGCTCGAGCCGCCATCTTGAATTAAAGATACAAAAAACTGTATTTTCAAAATATATCCGAAAAGGCTACGAAAATAATTTTTATTTTGAAAATGGATCCGGTGGAATACCACAGATTTACTACGGAGTGCTATTTTACTATCAGGCGCTCAAACAAGTTTTGGTCAGGGATTTGGTTTTGATATGACGATCGAACAAACTTTGATGCGGATGGTGCATAGCTGTGGGGGCCTCACTCGTGGTCGTGGAATAAGTGACAGCGTACTTGCTCTCTGGACTTTGGGAATGATATATTTGCGTAACGTTTGCGATGCCATTGAAGAATATTGCGACGTTCATCTAAACTCGTCCGAGCAACACGTCGATACCAGGACTTCACGCATTAGTCAGGACAACGAAGACTTGAAGAAACTCTTGAACTGGTTTACTCAGCATCCTCCCTTCCCCGAAACCAATTCGCTTTTTTTCATCAGTACAGGAGTTGTCGGGGATGATAAGATTAACTGTCATTTGGCCAGAGAAAAAGGTATCGAGGTGATGACGAACATGGTTATCACGTTCGAAACTTTCGAGTCCATC
This sequence comes from Pissodes strobi, assembly GCA_016904865.1. Taxonomy (NCBI): domain Eukaryota; kingdom Metazoa; phylum Arthropoda; class Insecta; order Coleoptera; family Curculionidae; genus Pissodes; species Pissodes strobi. Next base: position 56,992 of record MU185248.1, on the reverse strand, counting down.
ACACTTAAACGCAAAGACAAGTTCATCCCATTGTCAGCAGTCAACAGCAGCATAAAAGTCGGGGAAGCAATAATTTACATCAACCCACTCATGCTGTTTCAAAGAATGTGCATTGCGAAGAAATCCGACGACGAGTTGAAAGATTATCTTGAATTCGAGCTTGCTCCATTCGCTTTGTCGCTTTTTTCAGAGGAAGGAATGCGCAAAGGTACGAAATCTTCATTGTATAAAGTTTTTACACAACTTCCATTCTGTTTCTCCATGCTTTTAGTGGCTGTGACACGACATCGTCAATCTTCAACCATAGAAAAAATGAAGTTTTGTTCCCTTCTCCAGAAAACAGCAGGACTCAGTGACACCATTGGCATCTTCAAACATCAGGATGCAACACCAGAGGACATCGCAGATGCTGGAGCACCCTTTCTCGTTGCTTTATATGGTGGCAACATGGAAGAAGACACCTTAGAAGAAATCCGCTATCAACGTTTTGCTAGATCAACCACAAAAAGTAAATCCAATCTTGCTTCTTTGTCACCAACAAAGGATGCGATATCATTCTTTCAGAATATATCATTCATCATGATATGGAATCGAGAAAAAAACACTGGGGCGCTAGAAACTTGGCAGCAATGGGCTTGTTCCACTCACCATGACAAAACAAGCAGCACCCGACAACTTATTGCAATTCATTTCATGCAGTTGTAGAAAAGGATGCGGCACAACATGTGGGTGCAGGAAAGCTGGGTTGAAGTCAGTGGCACACACCATAAAAAAACGCGCCATTTACTCTACCTGAGGTGAGGTAGTGCCACGGTGCCACGGCCACTATGCCATGGCACTACTTTATTTTTCAGTTTCTTTTTATGTCGTGCGTTATATTTTAATGAGACATATGAAGGATATCATTTTTTTTTTCAGAAAGTTAATGTAGTGCCATGATTCCGTGGCACTACTTCACCAGCCGTTGCTGATTATAACTATGTAAAAAATAGCGAGAATTTCGGAAAAATTACAAAATTAAGGAGTTTTTCTATATATATATTTTTTTTTTTTTGGAAAATATGTTCAATTTTTCGTCGCTATACCTTCCATCCAAGATGACGGCTCGAGCGGTCGCAGCCCAAGGTCGAAAACTTGGATTTTTCATCAAGGCCTAAACCTTAACAACATAAAGAAATTACTACTACACCACCTTTTGTAGGGCAAAACACCCCACTGACTGACCTAAATAGGCAAAATACTGCTGAGTTTTTATTTTAATTATTGAAGGCCGTATCTACAGTTCTGGTTAGTCCGGCTACTTCATCATTTTGAATCAGTTTAGTAGGATTATTTTGAGTTACATATCGTACATCGACTAAAATTAATAGCTTTTTAGATACAATTTTTAATAAAATTGCTGTGTATTTCGCTGAAAGAAAGCCTTTGACTAGGTTGAACACATGATCTTATCAAATTTTAGGTTTTTCAATCGACGAAAGCCCGGCCTTAATATGTCGCCATCTGCGACGAGAATCAAAAAGTTAATGTCCAACGTGAAACCGCCCTCCCAATGTGAATATCTCGACCAGCTAAGTCAAGAAGATATACTAACGTTTACTCGGGAGGTTCCTAGTCCTTTGGCGATTCCCAGGAGTAGCATTTTGAAGAGAAAGCACCCGGATACGCCTGAAGATGGAATGTCCCCGTGCGCTAAAGTAAGTAGCCTATGTTTGGTTAGTGGACTGGACTGAAATAGATTTATTGATAGGATGATTGTATAAGTTTTGTTAATTAATCGACACCCGAGAAACAGTTGCTTTGGTCTTCACACCTTTTCGCACGGTTTGGGTTAGTTGCATAAGGTTGTCGGTTATTCGGTCTTGAAGAAGCTATCTTGTTGAATGTACAATATTTTCCTTTTTTTTTTCAGCGAAAGCGCGTCAACTTCAGCGACCCCTGCACCACCTCGAAAAAAGTTTTCATTAAAGAAGACGCCGGCGCCGGTCCGTCGCAATGTCTTTTCGGCTTGAACGCGAACGATGATCTCGACAAACAATTCCTTGACGTCCTGGCCAAGAACATCGTTGACACGCCCCAAACCGATTCGGATAATATCGAAACGGAAGCTAGTCTTCAGATCAACAATCCGTTGCTCTTACGGGACGACGTCCCCATTTATCCGGAACTGATCGATTGCGAGGAAAGCGTCAGCGTCATATCCCGAAAGTTGACCGGACCGATGTTCGTCAAAGCTTTGCTGAACAAACTGAACAGTAGGGACATAAAAACGATCGGGGATCTCGCTAAGCAGAGCGAATTTAACATAACCAGACTGCCTTTCAAGACGCCCATGCTCGCTTCCGTATATAAGGCGTTAGATAATTATTACCATAAGAATTTCAAGAGCAAAGACGTTGGGGAAATGGCCGAGATTGTACCTGTTAATGGGGAGGGAGAGCCTGTATGCGAAGCGGAAGCTCCCTCGCCGTCTGTCCCAGTAGTAATTCCAGAGAAAGTGGACGTGAAGCTAGAGCTGTCCAAAGTTCTGGAAAGAGCCAAGAGCGAGGTAAGTCTTCGTTTTGTGTGTATTAACGGTTGAGTAGGTTGAAGCCAAAACCCCAAGAAAGGTACTCGCTATTTTTCAAAAAATTTTAATTTTTATGTGGGTACTCTAGACATGGGTATTTGGGTGCGGGGAGTTCAATTTTTGCATTTAAAAATTCATACGATTTTTCTGTGCCGAAATATTTCGAAAAAATAGATTTTTTTTTTATTATTTTTTTTACTACCCTGTATGATTTTGAAAATTTTATTTGTGTGTTGATAACATGTAAGTGGATCCCTTTATTTTGTCATAAAAACGATGAAATTAAATTACTTGTTTTATCACCCTGTATATCATTTTAAAAAATGTATTTGTATGTTGGTAATATAGGTATAGGTGAATCCCTTTAATGGTTTCGATAATAAAAACTAAAAAAAAATTCAAAAATATTTTTCGACAAATTTAAAATTTGATGTGGGTACTCTAGACTCTAGGGTGTGGGGAGTTCGAATTTTTCATTTAAAAAAACTAAAAAATTATTTTTTATCACTGTATATGATTTTAAAATTTTTATTTGTATGTTAGTAATATGTAGATGGATCCCTCAAATCGTTTCGGTAATAAAAACGAAAACAAAAATTCAAAAATATTTTTTGAAAAAAATTAATTTTGATGTGGGTACTTTAGATAGGGGTATTTGAGGAGCGGGGAGCTCGATTTTTTGATCTAAAAGATCATACTTTTTTTCTGTATCAAATTTTTTTGAAAAAAATAGATTTTTTTTAAAATTATTTGCTTTGTCACCCTGTATATGAGTTTAAAACTTTTATTTGTATGTTGGTAATATGTAGGTGGATTTCTCGATTCGTTTAATTAATCTCTAACTAAGATGGCGTCACACCGATCAATTAAGCTAATTAAATCGAGTCGAAGAAGTGCTTAATTAGCTTAATTGATCGGCGTGAATGAGATGTCTACCGTTAGTATAAAACGTGTTCTTTCTAACGCCAGGGAATCAATTCCAAAGAAGTGGTTGCCTATATTCAGGCGTCACGCGGCCTAAGGTGGCATTATATGAGTTTAAAACTTTTATTTGTATGTTGGTAATATGTAGGTGGATTTCTCGATTCGTTTCGGTAGTAAAAACGAAAAAAAAATTCAAAAATATAGTTCGAATTTTTCATCGAAGAGACCATACGATTTTGATTTTTCTGTAACGAAATATTTCGAAAAAAATAGAATGTTTTTAAAAATTATTTGTTTTGTCACCCTGTATATGATTTTAAAAATTTTATTTGTATGTTAGTAATATGTAGGTAGATCCCTCGAGTCGTTTCGGTAATAAAAACTAAAACAAAAATTGAAAAATATTTTTGAAAATAATAAATTTTGATGCAGGTAGTGTAGAAAGAAAATATTACGAAAAAATAGAATTTTTTATTTAAATCAATTTTTTTACTACTTTATATGATTTTCAAAATTTTATTTGTGTAAGTGGATCCCTTTAACCGTTTTGTCATAAAAACAATGAAAAAAAATTCAAAAATATTTTTCGAAGATAATAAATTTTTATTTGGGTACCTTAGAAAGAGGTATTTGGGTGCGGGGAGTTAGATTTTTTTTAAGTATTTATTTTATCACCCTGTATATCATTTTAAAAAATTTATTTGTATGTTGGTAATATATAGGTGAATCCCTTTAATCGTTTCGGTAATAAAAACGAAATAAAATCCAAAAATATTTTTCGAAAACTTTAAAATTTGAGTGGGTACTCTAGACTCTACTTGGGTGCGCGGAATTCGAATTTTTCATCTAAAAAATCGTACGATTTTTCTGTATCGAATTATTTCGAGAAAAATAGAATTTTTTAAAAAATTATTTTTTTTTATCATTGTATATGAATTTAAAATTTTTATTTGTCTGTTGGTAACATGTAGATGAATTCCTCGAATCGTTTCGGTAATAAAAACGAAAAAAAAAATCAAAAATATTTTTTGAAAAAAGTCATTTTGAAGTGGGAAAAAAATAGATTTTTTTTAATTATTTCTTTTATCCTGTATATGAGTTTAAAATTTTTATTTGTATGTTGGTAATATGTAGGTGGATTTCTCGATTCGTTTCGGTAGTAAAAACGAAAAAAAAATTCAAAAAGGTTTTTGGAAAAAAAAATTTGATGTGGCTACTTTAGAAAGGAATATTTGGGTGCGGGAAGTTCGAATTTTTCATCTAAGAGACCATACGATTTTGATTTTTCTGTAACGAATTTTTCGAAAAAAATAGAATGTTTTTAAAAATTATTTGTTTTATCACCCTGTATATGATTTTAAAAATTTTATTTGTATGTTAGTGATATGTAGGTGGATTCCTCGAGTCGTTTCCGTAATAAAAACGAAAACAAAAATTTTAAAATATATTTGAAAAAAATAAATTTTGATGCAGGTAGTGTAGAAAGAGGTATTTGGGTGCGGGGATTTCGAACTTTTGATCTAAAAGCATACGATTTGTCTGTATCGAATTATGTATTTCGAAAAAAATATATATTTTTTAATTATTTGTTTTATCGCCCTGTATATATGATTTTAAAAAATTTATTTGTATGTTGGTAATATGTAGGTCGATTCTTCTAATCGTTTCGGTAATAAAAACGAAAAAAAAATCCAAAATAATGATGTGGCTCGAATTTTTGATCTAAAAAATAATACGATTTTTCTGTATCGATTTAGTTTGAAAAAAATAGATTTTTTTAAATTATTTGGGTTATCACCCTGTATAAGATTTTAAAAATTTTATTTATATGTTGGTAATAATATGTAGGTGGATCGCTCGAATCGTTTCGGTAATAAAAACAAAAAAAATCTGAAAATATTGTAAATGACTAGTTTTTAGTAACACGTTCTATTTCGCCAATATTATTACAGCCACTAATATTTCCGCCTTACACCTTAAAGCTTCGTCAGTATAATCATCATAATTACATAACGCCATGAATCAACTCTGATACTCATAAAATAACTATATCTACGCCTTATATTTCTAATCTATACTCCGTATTATATAACACCATGCTGGTCATTCTCATACTGCGCCATTCGCCTTCCAGGGTTGTCACGTCCTCGCCTATTTGAACGTCGCACGTCGCCTCTCCAAAATTTGCTTGTTACAATATTTTTTGGAAAAAATAAATTTTGATGTGGGTACTTTAGAAAGGGGTATTTGGGTGTGGGAAGTTCGAATTTTTCGACTAAAAGATCATATGATTTTTCTGTATTGAGTTGTATTTCGAAAAAAATATTTTTTTTAATTATTTGTTTTATCACCCTGTATATGATTTTAAAAGTTTTATTTGTATGTTGGTAATATGTAGATGGATCCCTCGAATTGTGTAGGTGATAAAAACGAAAAAAAATCAAAAATATTTAAAAAATAATAATAAATTTTGATGTGGGTACTTTAGAAAGGGGTATTTGGGTGCGGGGAGCTTGAATTTTTGATCTAAAAGATCATACGATTTTTTAGTATCGAAATTTTTCGAAAAAAATAGATTTTTTTTAAATATTTGTTTTATCACCCTGTATATGAGTGTAAAAATGTTATTTGTATGATAGTAATATGTAGGTGGATTCTTCGAATCGTTTCGGTAATAAAAACGAAAAAAAGAATTAAAAATGTTATTTGAAAAAAAAAAAAAATTGTTGTCGGTACTTTAGAAAGGGGTATTTGAGTGCAGGGAGTTCGAATTTTTCATCTCAAAGACTACGAAATTTCTGTATCAAATTATTTCGAAAAAAATAGAATTAAAAAAAATATATTTGTTTTATCACCCTGTATATGATTTAAAAAATTTTAGATGTATGTTGGTAACATGTAAATGGATTCTTCTAATCGTTTCCGTAATAAAAACGAAAAAAAATATTTAAAAATATTTTTCGAAAAACATAAATTTTGATGTGGGTACTTTAGATATGGGTATTTGGGTGCGGGGAGTTCGAATTTTTCATCTAAAAACTTGTACGATTTTTCTGTAGCAAAATATTTTAAATAAAGCGGATTTTTTGGGAAATTTTATATTTTTTAAAACCCTGTATAATTCAAAAAAATGTATTTGTATTTTAGTAATATGAAGGTTTTAGTAATAAAATCGAAGAAAAAAATTAAAATATTTTTAAAAACTTTAATTTTGACGTGGATACTTTTGAAGGGGTAATTTGAATATGGGGATTTCGATTTTTGCATCCAAAAAATTGTACGATTCTTTTGTACCTAAATATTGCGAAAAAATGGGATTTTTTGTAAATATTATTTTTTTTCAACCCCTGTATGTATTTTAAAAATCTTTATTTCAACGTTGGTAACATATAAATCGATTCGTCTAATCGTTTTCGTAATAAAATCGAAAAAAAAATCAAAAATATTTTTTTGAAAAATTTTAATTTTGAGGTGGGTATTTTTGAAAAGAGTGTTTGGGTACGGGGAGTTTGATTTTGTCGTTTAAAAAATTCTAGGATTTTTCTATACCGAAATATTGCGAAAAAACGGGATTTAAAAAAAAAAAAATTTTAACCCCTGTATATATTTTTAAAAATTTTGTCAACGTTGGTAACATGTATTTGGGTACGGGGAGTTCAACTTTGTCATTTAAAAAAATTAACGATTATTATGTACAGGGTGGCTCGAATTCGTGTCTATGTATGGGGAACTCGAAAACCGTAAGAGATACAGTGTCGGTCAAACAATATGCCGTTTAGAAAGTTTTAAAATTCCGAGTATTTACGGAGATATCCGGAAAAAACCGAAATTTTGAAAAATCGTTTTATTTTTTTCCTGGGCTTATTTAAAAACGGATTTCAAATTTAATTGCACTTTTGCATTGCCACTTTTTCCCCTCTATCCAATGATGATATCCAGTTTTAAATCCGATGTTTCGTCTTTAAGGGATCATCATCAACTTTTTTTTTAAATACAAACTTTATCTTTTTTCATCGTTTTTCAGATGGTATCGGCGTTATAGATATAAGTATGTGTTTTTAATTTTTTTTTATTTTTATTTTTTTTTTTATTATTTTTATTTTATATATTTAGCTTTGGCGTAATTTTAAATAATTTAAGGTAGATACTTTTAAAATTTTTATATTCTATAAAAATATTTTATTTGGTTTTTTGTGTTAGGGCTCAAATTTTCCACTTAATATAAAAACAAAATAAAATATTTTTATACAATATAAAAATTTCCAAAGTACTTACCTTAAGTTATTTAAAACTACGTCAAAGCAAAATATATAATTTAAAAAAAAAATAATAAAAATAAAAAATAATAACAAAAAAAAATAAAAACACATAGTCATATTAATAACGTCAATACCATCTGAAAAACGATAAATAAAATTAAAGCTCGTATTTAAAAAAATAAAGTTGATGATGATCCCTTGAAGACGAAACGTCGGATATCAAACTGGATACCATCATTGGATAGAGCGGAAAAAGTGGTAATGCAAATGTGCAATTCAATTTGAAATCCGTTTTTAAATAAGGCCAGGAAAAAAATAAAACGTTTTTTCAAAATTTCGTTTTTTTCCGAATATCTCCGGAAATACTCGGAATTTTAACACTTTCTAAACGGCATATTGTTAGGCACCTAAATGCGCAATTTTGCCTTAATTTGACCGACACTGCATCTCTTACGGTTTTCGAGTTCCCCATACATAGACACGAATTCGAGCCACCCTGTACAGGGTTATCCAACGAGGACTACATAGGGCGATTTTTTTACTTTCCCTGTACTTTAATAAAAAAAATAACAGAAATAGCCATCTTATGTAATTTTCTCCCGCGAATTCGTATATGTTCAGCAAAAAACAATTGAACATCAAATAACAGTGCTAGGGGTCACTTTGATATTTTTTTAAATGGAACACCCTGTATATTACTACATTTTTGTGGACTCTCTAGAAAAATCTAAACACATTTTGTGTATAATATCCTATACCTATCTTTAGCTGTTTACCAAATATTGACAGTTGAAAGTCGGGTATTATGACACTTTGACAGGTTCTAAACCGCACGATATCAAAGGAAACGATTTGCACATTCCTATCTTAAGTTTTCATAAACTATTGAATGACAGTATCTTCGAATTTAACCTGGGGATAAAATTAACCGGAATTTTTAAACCTCCGGTTAAATTCAAAGTTACTATCATTCGATAGCTTATGAAAACCCAAGATAGGAATGTGCAAACCGTTTTCTTTGATCTTGTGCGGTTTAGATTTTAGAGCCTGTCAAAGTGTCAAAATGCCCGACTTTCAACTGTCAATATTTGGTAAACAGCTAAAGATAGGTATAGGATATTATACACAAAATGTGTTTAGATTTTTCTAGAGAGTCCACAAAAATGTAGTAATATACAGGGTGTTCCATTTAAAAAATATATCAAAGTGACCCCTAGCACTTTTATTTGATGTTCAATTGTTTTGTGATGAATTCGCGGGAGAAAATGACATAAGATGGCTATATCAGTTTTTTGTTTATAAAAGTACAGGGAAAGTAAAAAAATCGCCTTGTCTAGCTAGTTCTCGTTGGATAACCCTGTACCAAAATATTGCGAAAAAAAATCAAAAATATTTTTGGAAAAAATTTAATTTTAATGTGGCTACCTTAGCAAAAGGTATTTGAGTGCGGGAAGTTCGAATTTTTCATCTAAAAAATTGTATGACTTTTTTGTACCAAAATATTTTGAAAAAAAAAAACCTGATTTTTGGGAAATTCCATTTTTTACAGCCCTGTATATAATTTCATAAAATTTATTAGTATGTTAGTAATATGTAAATGGATCCCTCTGAAAGTTCCAGTAATAAAATGGAAAAAAAAATTAAAAATATTTTTCAAAAAATTTTAATTTTGACGTGGCCATTTTCGAAAGGGTAATTTTCGCTTTCAAAAAATCGTACGATTTTTTTGTACCTAAATATAACTGAATTAACGAACGAGCCTTTTATGGGTTGGCATTTAAGAAAAATTTAAAATGGCGTTGTGTCTGTCAAATTGACAGTTGACAAGAGTTTGGATGTCTTATTTGGTTCCCTTGCCAAAATCTAAACAGAAAAATAATTTCTTTTTTTGGGAAAACAAATGACAACATTGCTAATTGAGTGAGACACTTAAAATGATGTTCCTGTACAAGAGTTCTATAAGAAATAATGTGCTGTTTCAAATAAAAATGAGATAATGTGACAACATTGCTTTTTTGAAGTCATTATCTTCTTGTCTCGCAACAGTCTCACTACTTTTTTCATTATTCCATCCATATAGGGATAGAAGTACTGTACGTTCCTTAGCTTAAACAAAAATAATGGAACACACAAGTACCTAGTGGGGCACCTTTTAGATTAAAAAAAGCATATATTATAACAATAACCACTGCTATTTAGTCGCTTTAGCTTAAGTATGATATTTTTTATAGGATATACCGATGGACACTCTCTGTTCTCTCGTACTCGGATCTTCCGACCAAAAGCAAGTCCTAACCTGGATTAAAACGCATTTCAGTCTAGAACCGAAGGACATGGTGGACGAGGCCGAGTTTTCCAAAATAGTCAAACACATAACGGAAACGCTAGGTCTGCCGAAGATATTCGAAATCTTGACGGAATCGTTGGAATCATCCGAAGAAGAATCGGTTTATTTCGAGTGTATGATAAAACACTCGATCGAAAAGCGTTCCCTTAGTAGCCTTATCGAAAAGAAGAGTATACAAGAGCTGCGGGCAGCAATTTGGGAAAATGTCGAGAAACAAATGTACAGTAAAAAAGAACTTTTGGATACCTGCTTTTTGCCTTTCGTTAGTTCGATAGACTTGGCCCCATTCTTCAACAAATTGACCGTTGTCGAGATCGGCGACGTCATCGTCAAGAGGTTAGCTACCGAAGACTACGGACCGTTCCTAAGGAGAATCACGGATAAATCGTTCACTCCTCAAGAAATTAAAGATAATATTCTTGAAAACTACGCTATATCGGAGCTGACGAGCAATATAGTGAAGAGAGGGACGCCGAAAGAAATAATTTCGTCTTTTACGTACATGTTTTTAGCGGCCGACAAAGACAAGCAGGATCTGATGCAAATTTTCAGGCTGGTAAGCGACAGTTTGGTCGGCGAATTGTCGCCCTCGAAGCTGATGGAGCTTTCGATTGAATTCCAGAAGAAAATACCTATTAAAGACTAGTCTTTTCTTTGCAATCGCAAGTGAACAAAACAAATCATAACCGGTTTTATGTTATCGCAGTTACTGGCTGACTGTGTTTTAATTGTTCTGTTTCGTTAAGATATTAAATGTTGATATAAGTCCAGGTATATTCGTGATTATTTTTTTGAATGAAGATTAAGTAAATTTAAAAAAATACGATATTTGCAGGAGGCTATTAGACCACCTTTTATACGTAGAAACCACGTTAGTCAGCGTGCTAATTCTCGTTTTCAGTTGAACGTTAATGAAGTGATATTGCTTTTTGATGATATTTATTAGACGAGAATTTTGCACATATTTTATCCATTATTACTGTTGACTTCAAATAACGACAAAAAAAATTTTTTACTTAGTACAGTCTCAGCGCTTTCGTGTTAAAGAGATTTCTGCAAATAATATACCTTAAAAATGTAGTTTTTACGAAGTAAGACTGTTTTATCATTGTATAAATATTTATAGGTTATATAGTACGCTTATTTGTAGGCTATATTTGATTATCTTTAGATGATTTAGTTATCATATTGTATATTATAGGCATTCATTATTGGTGATCATAAATTAATAAAGTCAATATTCTTTTATTTTTGTTCCTAGTTAAGTAACATAGACTAAATTTCTTGTTTCTTGGCATGTAGTCCGCCGCTGCAAGCTTGGAGACTGAGTGTTTGTGTACCTGTTAAAAAAAGCGAAACTAATCAAACGTCAGATATAAACCAACCCTAATATCTTTCGTACCACAGTTTGGTGCCAAAACCCGGGAACTCGAGCTGTGGAACTTTAAGTGATTGTTTTGTTTAACAGATGAAGAAAAACGAAAAGGGATCAAATAATGCGAGCTACGTGCCATGCGCGTTTAACGAAACTTATTAATGTGGCTAATGAGTTAATGAAAGCGGACACCTTCGATGTTCGGGAAACTATTGTACTTTGTCACGGGCCGGTTCGGCTATCGTATTTCGAAGCGTAAATAACCTTAGAACTCGTCGCCATCCTTGCTTCAAGCGCAATTATATTTATTAGCGAAAAACCCTCGTAGATTGCGTCCGGCTTCGCTCCAACGATATTCTGATCGAGGCAATTAAAAATAAAATTTGCCGCGCTAAACAAATTTTCAATTCTTTATTGTCTAACAGGAATAATCCCAATAAAAACACAATTAATGCACATACAAACAAAACTTAGTAGAACTTACTAGAACCTAAAATATGTATATAAAGACAAAATCAATAAATCAGACACCAATGACACTTATCCTAAAATTAAATTTATTTTTAGGATTAAGTGTCATTGGTGTCTGATTTATAAATTTTTTATATATACATATTTTAGGTTCTAGTAAGTTCTACTAAGTTTTGTTTATTTGTGCATTAATTGTCACAGGTCGACAAGATTTTTAGTAACATAAAGCAAATCTTTATATTTAAAATGGAAATACCCTTCTAATAATAGGAAAAATATTCCTAAGACCCTAACACGTACCACTTTTCAATAGCTCAATAAGTCCCTTTTACATTTGCAGGTAGTCGAGCGGGAAGTCAATGTAATTAGGGAACGGTTACAAAGGATGCATTTTATAACAGGAAAACTATCTGAACTGGGTTGTTTGCAATAGTAGACATAAAATTAAGATTATAAATCAGTCTTCT
>MU185248.1:24113-34580 GCA_016904865.1 Pissodes strobi | reverse complement strand
GAAAAAGTACAAAATTTACTCTGATTTTTGAAAACTTATGTATGTATTGTCACGACTAACAACCATCCGAACGTTTTTGTGCTACCCTATAGAACTAGCCGCCCCGCCGTGCCCCTCGCTTCTCTGTCTGTATGAATCATCGACCGGCCCGCCGCGAAGTTTCGGGATAGCTGGAATTATCTCGATGGCCTCGTCGAGATCATATAGAGTGGCCTCGGAATACTTCCCGAATATTCGTGATAGATTTGAGATTATATATAAGCAGACCTAAGTCGGTTGGAGTTCAGTTCAGTTAATCATTGAGTGTTGAATAGATATTAGTTGTAAAGTTAAGAGTAGTATAGAGTGTTAAATTGTATACAGTTGTAGTGAATAAAGAGATTATTCGTTGAAAATAGCAAAGTTCTAATTCTGTGAAGAACCCACGGGAAAAACGTAACAGTATGTATGTATTTTTGTGTGTATGAACGCTAAATGTGTTCATTTAAAAGTTGTCAGTGATTTGACCAGTCAAGCCTTTCTTGCGGTTCTTAAAAGGTTTGTTCTTAGAAGAGGCAAGCCCTTATATTTTTACTCTCATAACGGGACCAATTTTGTGGGAGCTAACTCAATCATCCAGACATTTTTACGTTTCAACTTTGATGGAATAGCTTCAGAATTATCAGCCGAAGGAATTTCCTGGCATTTCATGCCACCTCGGAGCTCCGAATTTTGGGGTTGTGCAATACCTCCTACAACTATTGCGCTAGCCTTACTTACGAGAATCTTAGCACGGTCATAACTCAAATAGTGCTAAACTCTCGACCGTTATCTCCGTTGTCACCGGACGCGCAAGATACGACCCCCCTTTCTCCAGCTCATTTTCTGATTGGAAAATAACTCACATCTGTTCCTGAAGAAGATTACAGCAATGTTCCCGAAACCCGCCTTCGCAAGTTCCAACATTTGCAGCAGATCGTTCAGCAGTTCTGGAAAAGGTGGAATCAGGAGTACATCTCCGAATTACAGCTGCTAGTAAAATGTAGTAAAGAGTTTCCAAATTTGCTAAAGGTTGGCAATTTAGTCATTATTAAAGAGGACAATGTACCGGTCTGCAAATGGAAGGTTGGACGTGTGATTGAACTGCATACTGGCTCAGACGATATTACACTCGTTGTTACAGTCCAGTGTAGTGATCGTTCGATTTGCAAACGTGCGGTAACCAAATTGTGCGTATTGCCCATAGAAGCAAGTTGTTAAACATTAAAATTAGACTTTATTGAGTTGGATATTAGTTGAAATAAATATTTCAAGGTGAGCGGTAATATGTTCGGTGATAAACTCAAACACATGTTACAATTAAAGAGGATATGTCCCGAGCGGGTGGAAGTTTTGTTGTCAAGAATTAAGACATTTTTGTCAGATAGATAGATTCCGTTATTTTAAAAAATTATAACTTTTTACTTTAATAAAGTTTCGAATTAGTGTGAAACAAGTGTATTATTCAAGGAGAATCTATATACAGTCCATTGAAGCCAACAGGATTTTTAATTTCGTTTCAATCTCTCGCCCAACTGTAAGGCTATCTACCGATAAGCAACCGGCTACACAGGTAAATTATTGTTTTTTTAGTTCTGATTTCTCTTTTCCTTGACAGTTGATTTTGATTACTGAATTATAATGCTCTTGAATTAAGAGTTACGCGTGGAACCTTGAATATTGTGTTGTTTCACCACAGGGTCCTACCGTCGTGTCTACTATCGACAGGGCTACTTCTATCGTCGGGTTCATTGCTATCGACGGATATTGCTATCGTCGAGTATCGCTAACGACAGGGTTTTCCTTGGCTACACCTGTTTAGCTGTACTACCTATAGAGTCTTGCTGTCCTTCGCCTGTCAAGGAAGTCTCTTCCTTCCTATTTTCTTTATATATATTTTGTGACAATTGTGTGTAATTAGCCTACGAACTCTAACTGTTATTTTTTTTGCTTTAACTTTTTCTCCTTAATCAAGGTAACATATATTTTATTCTTATTTTCTTTTAAATAAACTTTGAATATTGGCCAATTTTGTCTAACCTAAGAAGCCTGATTTTATTGATTCGAATTCTAAAATTCAGTTAAATTTGTTTGAACTAGAACCAATCTGATTTTGTATTAAATTTTGAAGTTTTAAGTAACTTATGCAATAATGTTGTAAGTCGAACTAGTTTTTTTTTATTATTATTCTCAATTTTTCACGATTTCTGGCTTACGTTAGATACTTGTCCTGTAGATCAGATAACTACTGTTGTTGTTACGGCCTAGTAGACTTTGCGTTATTCTTAATTTTCATTATTACCTTTGATATATTTTTCAAACAAACTTTTCATTATCTTTGTCCTACCGATAACTTGACCGGGGAGTACTTACGCTTAAGTTTAATATACCTTATATTCTATAATTGATTGGTTGCTACAATAACGTCAGGTCGGACTAGTATATTCATTTTTTGCGGCTATTACCTGCGTATCATAACTGATATCCAAATTAGTAACACGGCTCTGTAACAAATCATGATTTGACGTCCGTTAATTAGCCATTGATTAAGTGTTTATTCGAATTACTTGAATTTTCCCATAACGAGTAGATATTTGCAGTATCGCTGGCCTTCGTTTATATTTTATTGACCTTTTTTTTATTATTGCATAACGCGTTCATTATAGATTACGATTAAATATTTCGGCGTTTGTTTAGATAAAGCGTGTGATTTACTCCATCAAGTAACCGAGTAAATCCTACTATTTCTTGTTGAAATATAGTTGCTACAATAAATTCATCTGCTAGAATTACTGGTCATTTTCTCATCTCTTTCTTTTGTACAGCTATGATATATTTCATTTAATAGCAATAAACCGATTCTTTGTTTGTTTATCTACCTGTTTTATTTGATTAGCTTTTGATATCAGTGTGCCAGAGGAGATGGTCGCTAAAAGTATCTGATTTCTTATTACTTGCGCTCAATAATTGAAACGTTCTGGATTTACTTTTGATTAATATTTAAGTAGGTATTTGTTTATCACTGACTGGTTTTTTTGTTAATATTTGAGTATTTGCTTATTACTGACTTTTTTTTGATTAATTTTTGAGTAATTATTTTTCTATTGTTAATACTGATAAATTTCTGGCATTTAAATCTGATCTAATTTCCTAACTTATTTTTGTTGTTTCATTGATCGGTTTTCTTGTTAGAAAAAATAACAGTTTTTTGGTTATCTTTTTATTCTGTCGCATAGCTCAAGCTAAAACGAGTTCTATATTTGAACTTTGGGTTATTTCTTGCTTCAATCAAACAAAGTTTTATTCAAAATTAACAGTGTTAGATACTTATAAACTAATCATATCATTTCTATTCTAGTGCGTGTTCTCGTCACGCGAGTTCGGTTGCGCTTTCACTACGCGACTCAGCACTCACGGACTAAACACCTGCGAACTAGGGGCTGGTGTCGGCCCATATAATGGTTAGTTTGCCAGTAGTCAAGTCAGCTTTGTAATTATATGGGATCAA
Source organism: Pissodes strobi (assembly GCA_016904865.1). Taxonomy (NCBI): domain Eukaryota; kingdom Metazoa; phylum Arthropoda; class Insecta; order Coleoptera; family Curculionidae; genus Pissodes; species Pissodes strobi. The sequence goes on along the minus strand of MU185248.1, from coordinate 31,054 downwards.
ATCCCTTCAATTAGATTTAGGTTTAGGTTTGCTCGTTTGGGCTATAGTGCATAGAGAGAATGAGTTTTATGGGTTGGTCAAGCTAGTTGTCGCAGGAAAAGTTCCAAAAAAACCTGCTTATCATTAATACACGGTACAAACGGCACAGACATGTAACACAGATATATACAATATATACAACTATGTACAATTTAGTGACATAATATGTCAAATGCAGGAATGTATACATATGTACATATAGGTGATAACATGATTGTGTGCCCATATAACTGTTCGCTCGGAACACGCAGACTTTGCCTGGGGAGGGGATAGCACGCGCGGCTCGATGGCTGCGGTAGAGTGATGAAGTCGTCTCGTGTTAATGCTGGAAATTTGTCGTTCAAGGCGGTCGAAGTTCTTGATAGAATAAGTCCGTATCTTTGTATAGCGGTCCATGTTTGAGTTTGTGGTGTGGGTCATGTCATGTGATGTTGGCGATACCTACGGTCATTTCTGATCTCCTGATGTTGTATTTGTAAAATTTACACGCAGCCTCATGGATGTATTGGTCAATGTACTCAATATTGGCCATATTATGGAGCTCTGTGACCCGAACTCTATCATATAGAGTTAAGGAAAAAGCAGCCCGCAGGTATCTATTCTGTAACGTCTGTATGTGTTTCATGTGGCTTTTTGCTACTGAGCACCACACCGGTGCTCCGTATAGTAGAGTCGGTCTTATAATTGATCTGTAAATTGTCAGTATGTTAGTCGGGCTTAAGTATGATCTCGTTCTTGTGAGCGGGTTCAAACTTTTCTGAGTGATTATGTTTTTAGTCTTGATTGCCGCGACGTGCTTGGAAAACAGGAGCTTTCGGTCGAAAACTATCCCTAGGTACTTGACAGGATCTATCGGCCTAATTGCCGCGTTACCTACAGTGATAGGCGCCAGATCTACGTGGCGCTTATGTGTCAAGATACCTAGTTCGGTTTTCGACGCATTTAGGGTTATTTTCCAATCCCTGTAATAAGGGGTTAGAAGAGTGAGATGATGTTCGAGGTTGCGTTTCGCTAACTGCACGTCTGATGACTGTGAGTATATCACCGTGTCATCAGCGTACAGAGCGAAGGAACTTGAAGGGTGAGACGGGAAGTCAGCTATATAATGACTGAATAATTGCGGTGATAAAACTGTTCCTTGGGGAACTCCTGACATGATGCGTCGTGGTCCCGAGATATCGCCGTGAATACGAACCGAGAAAGAGCGATTCGCAAGGTATGGCGCAATGAGGGCTGCTAGATGTAGTGGCATACTATGTATAGCAAAGAGCTTGTATATCAGCCCATTGTGCCATACCTTGTCGAATGCTTTCTCAATAACAAGGAGTAACAATGCCGTCGCCTTGGCTTCGTTGAAACCGTTCAGAGCTTCTTGTGTGATTTTCGCTGCTAGCATAGTAGTGCTATGTCCGCAGCGAAAACCGAACTGCTCCGGGGGTAGAATCCGCAGACTCTCAACGACATTATTAATCCTTGACATGATGAGTTTCTCGGTTAATTTGCCGAGCGTATCCAGCAAGGATATTGGGCGATACGAGGATGTTAGCCTCGCATCCTTGCGCGGCTTGAGAAACAGAATTATCACCGCTTTCTTCCAGGGAAACGGAAAGTGTTGCAGGCGTAAAATTGCATTTATGATGTGCATGAGATGGATGACGGTTTTATTCGGCATATTCTTTAGAAGAATATACGGAATTCCGTCGGGGCCGGGGGCTTTGTTTCTGGGTAGGCGAGCGAGAAATCTCCTGATTTCCGTAGGGGTAACCAGTAGCCTGTCAAGCACTTCAGGGGCGATCGGGTACTTGGTGGATGTGAAGCGTTCCACTACTGAGTCCACATAATTGTGGAATGGAGTGGAGTTCGGCGTCTCACTGAAGACTCCCTCCAGGTAGCTCGCGAAGGCTTCCGCTTTCCCAGCATTGTCCGTAAATACATCCCCACGATGTAGTATTTCGGGAAATTCTGCGGAGCCTTCGCGAACTCGCCTGGTGAGTTTCCACAGTGATCCGTCGTGTCGGCTTATGGTGTTGACATATGCCATCCACTTCTCGTTCCTGTATGCGGAAATCTTAACTTTGATCGTTCCCGTCAGTGCTGTAACACGTAGTCGGTCATTCTCTACTCTTGAGCGCTGCCACCTACGCCGGATACGGTTACGGAAGGTGATTAGGTTTAGGATGGGTTCAGGGAGAGTGTCAGTAAACGGACGCTTGCTAACAATCGGACAAATTGCGTCTCTGACGCGCTGGAAATTGGTGACTAGAGCTTGCACCTCGCTCTCGAGTTCTGGGATAGAGTCTATTTGTCTTGGAACAACCGTAGCTTGATTAAGCCTCACTCGGAACTCCTTCCAATCAAGATTTCTAAACGAACGGATAGATTCCTGTTCATGTTGTAATCTAGTATTCAGACTAATCTTGACTGGGAGGTGGTCTGAGTTGAGCTCGTTCAACGCAAGGAGAGTTAAAGCACCGGTTATTCCTCGAGTAATAGCAATATCCAGGAACGAAGGATTGGAAAAAGCATCGTGATAGTGGGTAAGATTAGGAGTTTGATGGTAGACTAAGTCAATGTTTTGTTCTACTAACCTGTATAGCATGCGCCCGCTCCTGTTGGAAGTGCCACGCCAGTTTGCGTGTGTTGCGTTGATATCCCCCAACAGGAGCGTCCGCCTGCCAGCAGGCAGCAGAGCGAGAACATCTTCCTCCTGGAGGCGGAGACCCGGAGGTGAATATGCGCCGACTATCCGCAAGCCACCGTCGAGCTCGAGAGCTACATGCTCTATGACGGTCTTCAGGCCGAGGATGTGCCTAAAACGGATTGACCTGCGGACAAGACAGGCCACGCCTCCTCCGAGTTTGGAGCGAATGCCATTACAGTTCCAACACAGAACGTTAATTGGCATTATTACAGTTATATATTATACCCGTCAAAATCCTCTGAGAAGAACTTTATTGAGGCCTGAAGGACCTCAAATTTGTTACCTCGGCAGGACTCTAGCAAGGTAGCATAATCATTTAGAGCTCGAGTGAGCTCTGCAAAGTTAACAAGGCTATTCACCCTGTTAACTGCGAATTGTAAGCTATTTAAATTAGCAATTAAATTGTTAGGGTCATTAGGCAGAGAATTAGCATTAGATTGAGAATTATTAGGGACTAAATTTCGGCTGACTTGGCTTTGACTAACCTTATTATCTTTAGCGATGTTTTGCGCTTGTTCGCGTCTCGGTAAGGGCGGGAATTGCTTGTTGAACTGTCGCGCTGTCTCTCCTGATGCTTCGTTTTTGTCGCTGTTCTGCCAAGCCGGGTTGGTTGGGGGTGGTGCAGGGATGAATTGTTGTTTCTTCGGGGCATTCTGGGGCTGTGTCTGCTGTACTTTGAATAAGTACACTGGGCATATTGTACTTATTGACCGATGTTCGCCATCGCAGTTGGCGCATTTGATGATATTTGCGTTGCATTCTGTTATCTGATGTGGTCCGGCACATTTTGAACATGCCCAGGCCCTTTGGCAATAAGACATAGAATGCCCATGTCCTTGGCAGCGCTTGCACTGCATGGTAGTCTTGGATGCTCGGCGATTTTCCCAGGAAATACGAACGTGTGAGAGAAGTCGTACATCCTGATTTAATTTCCTGAGGGTGATAGCAGCATCCAAGACTACGAGACACAGGGGGACTCTTGTCTTCTTCATCTCATATGCTTGCTTTATGTTTAAACCGTGTTCGTCTGACAAGAGATTTCGGATGTCGTCTGTCTTGAAACCTCCGTCTAATCCACGTAACACGAAGGCGTGCGTCTTTTGGGACGCCTCCGCGTACGAATGGTATTCTACATTTTCTCTTTCAAATAGCCTTTTAAGGTTTGTCCAGTCTTTCGTATGCACACAGTAGATTATGACGGAGTTCTTCGTGTATTTTAGGGAATATTCGACGACGTGCATGTCATGTAGTGTTTGTCTGATAACCCCATGATCTTGCGCGCCCCCTTTGATGACAATAGGGGGTGGCAAGGATGGCTTTTTCTTCTGGGTGTTCTTCGGGGCTGTTTTGGGGTTACTTTTTGTTTTCTTTTGGACCCTGCACGCTGTAGATACGCGCGAGGAAGCGACGCTACTCGCGTCATCCACCTCTGCTTCCGTATCTGAAAGCGGCGCGTATCTATTTTTGGTAGGGACTTGGGGTTGTTCTCCTCCCATGTCTAGATGAACTACCCTTATACCCTTTTTGAAAGGTATTGTCTTGTACGGTGTTTTGAATTGGTCTTCTTGCGGCTCGGGCAACAGGTGCGCAGATACAAAATTTGCGTTCAAGGTTGCTTCGCTGTTGTCGAGTGAATTTATTTGCAATTCTTTTTGCGTGTCGCTTTTTTGCTGGATTTCTTTGGCTGGTATTTTCGGTGATACGTTCCCTAACTTTTGTTTTTTGGTAAACGTGGGTGATGTATCCGAGCCGCCTGTAGGTTTGGCATTGTCTTTAATTATGGTCTTTTTATTCCCGCAATCAATGCGAGGCTGAACGGTGGCAGGTCTCTTAAAGACCGCTTTGTGGTCCATCACGAGGTGAGATTTGACGGTGTCAATTGCGGTCTTATGATCTAATTTTGATCCGCTGCTAGCGCTAGTCAGTAGGGGGATCAGTCCAGTACACTTAGGGCATTTAGAGTGTTTTCTCAGTTTGTCCATGTACAAATGAAACCGTATATCGCTGAAGGATCGCCCTGAGTCTGAGTCAACGGACATAATAGAAATGGCGTCGTCATCTTGTTATGCCTTTCTTCTACAAAATCAAATATACTACTGGGTATACAACGATTTTATTATTAGTATGATAAACAACTTGTATGAACAAACTACTCAAAGGCATACATTTAAAAAAAGGGGGGTCTGCATATACCAACATGGCTATTTTCAGCTTACACTAAGAATTGTACTCTGGGTACTCACGTTCATCGTACTAGGTTCTCACGTTGTTTAAACTTTCACTTAAACACAACTCACGTTTGGTAACGTTGACACAGGTTATATCGTCTTGATCTAGTATTTTCTTAACAACAAAATCCAAATATCTTTTTAGAGACCAGATCTTTCTGCTCATCTGTCAGACCTCGATCCCGCCATCCATCTCCAGCTCCTCTCTCTCTCTCTCTAGCGCCCTCTCTTCGCCTCCTTCTTCAGCTTGATCGTCACCGCCGCACCAACCCTTCCCGGCTTACAGCGTTGCCGAACTTATTTAGTGTTACCTTTAATATTGGCTCTACATTCTGTCTCGCAAGACATCTGCTCCGTGGTTGTTCCGGGTTCCGCCCCGGAAATACTAAAAACGTAGTTGTATTTCTTGCTTGTGCCGTCTACAAGCCCGTGGCGCCTTATAAAAAAACCCACCCCTACTCTCTGACATTTGAGCTAGGGCCTAATTTGTATGCTCGGCTACAACTCGTTCTAGCTTACGTATCGACACAGTTTTTATTTTAAATTCTCCAACATAAAATTTTTCTTTTAATTTGAAATTATTCACTCTCGGTTCCTTCTGAGCTGTAGTGCAGGTTTCGCGCCTATTAGAATGACAGTAAAAGCGTAACAAATTTGGGATGTATGCTTCCATCCCTGAGGAGATTACTTGCGTAATCTCTTCGCAGCAGACTGCAGGTGATGTGTCGTTAGTGCCAAAGCACACGTCGAGCCAAGGAAAATCTAAGTAGAACTCCCTGCAGATCCTGCAGAATTGTAATGCCAGATTTTGCGAGGCAATGGTGGATCCTTCTGTAGAAGTGACAATTCACAAACCGTTGTAATAAGTTTGTAGTCGGAAATACCTAATGGCGGACCAACTGTAGTTGAGTACTGGTTAGGTTTGGTGGTTAGAAAAAGAATCAGCTGGTCAGCGTTGTCGTGATGTTTGAGCCAGTTGGTGTTGTGGGCATTGAAGTCTCCCAGAACGATAATTTCTGAATTGGGGTGATCGACCTGTTATTGAGTCAAAAGTGGTAGCTAGTGTTGTAAAAAAGCTTTGATAGGCTACATCGCTCGAAGGGCGATAGAAACAACATATAAACTTGTAATGCCGGAATGGCGGTGAACTTGAGCCACATGACTTCAAGGTTGTTCGGTTCGAGTGTTTCCGGACAAATGGCGTATTCCGAACCTATGTCCGAATCGGGTGTGTAAGTCGTAACCAGGATAGGGGTAGTTTACTATTGTTGTAGAACATACTTGTGCTTCTGTAAGCTAGTATGTGTGGTCTACTTGCTTGTTGGACCTAATTTATGTTTGTATTCAGGCCTCTTATGTTGCAAAAATCTATTCTAAATTGGTTCGGTATCTTTGTTGTTTGTGAAATGCGGAATGAAAGGCTCCCAGGGCCACCCAGCAGCAGGGTCCGGAGATCCGAATTGCCGGGGAGTTTACTTCCGGAATATATTAATCCTGAAAGCACCATCATGTCCATATATTCCTACTGTGGAACGCGGAACCAACAGCGCGGAAGCGGAACATGATTCGGAAAAACCACTTAACGCTTCCCAATTATGGTGGGGTGGTCTTTCACCGGACGATGCGAGTAGGCGTATGCATCTACCACCTAGATTGAATTTATATAAAAAATCTACAAACTAACTGAAGGAATACCTGCTCAAAAAGAGGAAAAAAATATGCAGAGCAAACATTCTAAAAAATAGTTTTATTGTTTCCTGCAATATAAAAATATCTTATACAAAACTAATTAATTTATACAAATAATTGTTAACTATTTTATATTGTTTACTGTCTCATCATAAGGCCTATAAATACTTTAGAACACCATCTAAATCGGATTGCTTTAAAATCTGTTTGTATAGTTACAACTCCGTGATTATGAGGTCTTAGCAAAAAGTAGAAATTTTGAAATGTTTATCGGGGAAAACCAC
>MU185248.1:0-24103 GCA_016904865.1 Pissodes strobi | reverse complement strand
ATTGACTTTGGGCTCATTTTCAGCTGAAATTGGCTTAAAAATCCGATGCAATAGTCAAATATGAGTTATTTACAATTATAATAGAGAAAACAGCAACTTCTTTATTTTCAAAGTTGACTTTGTGCCCATTTTCAGCTAAAATCGTTTACTACATGAAATACTCTCTGCTTCATCGGGGCGCCAGCGCAACAGTCCAAAACGAATAGCACATGGGAACAGTTAACCAAATTTTCATAAATTGATCCTCATAACTTAATATCCTATACTAACAAACTAAGTTCCCATATTACTTAATTGATCCCGCTTTATTGCATTGGCGTATTCTACTTCTATATTACTCTTACATCTACTAAATAACATTTAAAAAACCTAAGCATCAGCCTTTCGTATAATCCTAATAGTTACGAATGTACACAGTAAATACAAATGAATCCGATATGTCTCTACGTAACAGAACAGTGATGCTAAATACGTATTTACAATAGAAAAATATAAAAAAAAACCTGAATCGTTTGAGCTCGAATTAGAGAGCCCGTTTTAATACTTGAGGCGTATCTACCAAAACATATCGCTGGGTAACTCTTACCATGTTCGTATGTCGATCTACATAGTGGCATTTGTCACTTGTCAAATTATTCCCGTTCTAGTAATAACGTATCTTATGGGAATCGCGACTCCTTTAAATATCTAGGATGCAAAATGTTGTGATGCGAACTAGACCGCACCAACCCTCCTCCGCTGGTAGGAAATCTCCTGGGCTCGGGAGGCGATTGCCTCCTCTTTTGGTAGCGACTTCTCGGCTCCTCGGGCGCATACGCTTCATTGTATCTTTCTAAAACGTCCTCTGTTCTCCCCCTGTAGAACTCCGCTCCGTAAATATCGATTTCGGGTGCTCGATATTGATACAAATGGGCGTCGGAATTCCTTCGCCACGCCTCCCTATATCGCTTTTCCGCTTCCGTTTGCATTTCGACTCCGGGTTTCTTGTTAGAGTGAGTGGACGACTCGCTGGAATTTTCCTCCGACGTTCCCAGCCCTAAATCCTTATCGATATCGCCGTAACTCTTGAAAGGCTTTTTGCCATAAGCATCTATGGGAGTTAGATTGGTGTTCTTCAACGTGCTAGTCAAGTTGCTCCCGTTCAGCGTGAATCGGGGATGGGGTATGCAATACGGATGCGGCAACGACTTTTCGATGTGCGAAAGTTTCAATTCTTCATCTTCTTCGGGTCGCGTGCAAGAGCCCGGGCCGAACAAGGACAGGAGAACGGGCAATAGGAACAGGCCGTGCATAGCGCCCAAAAACACCACCAGGAAGATCATCTTGAAGAAGACGGCGAAGATGTAGTTGTCGGCTAAGATGAGAGCGAGCATTCCTAGGATCGTACTGACCGAACCTAATATAAGATAAAGTATTAGAATTAGTTCAAGGATCGAAAAAATTTCACTCCTACCTTGGAAAATGGGTAATCCCAATGCGTACAGCGCCTCTCGCATCTTTTCCTTGGGAGTCTTCGCCGGTGACGACATGTAGGCGTAGCAAATGTGAGCCGTGAAGTCCACGCTGAATCCGATACACATGATGATGTTGATCATCGAGATTGAATCCAAGTTGACTTTCCACAGGGCCATGTAGCCCACCACTCCGAGCTCGATGGATATGATACTGAACGCGACCCAAAAGGCACAGAATACGTTCGGGATGAAGATGAAGGACACCAGCATCATTATGCCTCCGCCGATTATGATGTTCTGGATGGTGAGGGGCCGTACTAGCTCGAACTATAATAAAAAAATACATGTTATTTGAACAGAGCAACCAAATCGTGAAAGATAAGGGCGATGAAGCCCTCTCTAGTTGACACATATAGATATCGAAAATAAATTTATTTAACGGACCCTATTTGGATACGACGCAAATTGTTGGGATATCCTAAAGTAACCACTATAGAAGGATATTTAAATAAACTGAACAAAATTTGAAATGTTCAAAATTTATTTCTATTTTATAAAATTATATCATTGAATTCCATAAACACCTATTTGACAGTACGAAATAAATATCAAACCCATCTCAATATACTTTAGATGGATACACTTTACTTAAATAAATATGTTTTCTACCCTCTATTGTTTGTCGAATTACTAAATCTTCACTAGTATCAACTTGTAGACTGCGATTTAAGGAATACATGAGTTTCACCTACGCATTGCATGTCGGCAGTAGGTTTACTCACCTCAACTTATCACACTTTGGCTGATATGGCCTACCTAATCTAACTATGTTAAATCCTAGCTTGCTATTTCATGCTAATACAATCATGCCCCTATGGGTGTCTTACCCTTCGAACGTACTTAGCGGCTAGGTCGCGCCGGTCTAAAATCGTTGCCGATGACGAAATACTGCCTGCGACGCGACGTTATACAAGCCCACCTAAAGGGGGCGCTGTGTTCCATGTCGTGGCGGTTCAGCAAAGTTTTTCCAAGTGATGTAATGGACAGCATCTTTGCCTGTCATGCGGGCATCTAGGGTTCGATTCCCGCTGGTTGCAAGACTTTTTTTTGAAGTGAAAACTTCTTTAGGCGCGTTTTGCGTTTTTATTTTTGGGGGGGTTGAATGGGACCGAGCCGTCACGCGCCATGCTCGGATATGTAACGTAACGCTTCTTCTACTGGCATGTTCCCGTATAGGTAGAGGGCTGAAATTTTCAGGGGATGTAGCCGAGGTAAAAAAGAAGATCCTGGACGAAAAAGGGACCAGGGGAAGGGGGAGAAGGAAAAACTTAAATAATTAATTTCGGGAGAACGGGAAGAGGTATGGGGTCGAAATTGTTATGGTAGGTGCGCCCCATAGGGGTCACCTTAGACCATACGGGAAGACCGGGGCTCTAATTTAAAGGGGGAATTTGGGGGGAAACCCGTTTTTCACCCGTATCTCTGCAACGAAGGCTCGGATCGAAATTCTGACAAACGATGACCCCGCTTGTTGAAGTTTTCACTTCTGTCGTGCGGTCTTAAGCACACACCAAATGTTTTGTTCGTAAAAAGTTTCATTTCTTCATTTTGGGTATGCCATGGGTTAGTTTTGGTCAGTTTTTGTTTGTTAAGCCCTCGTAGCACATGCGTCTAGAGATCGATGTTTTGTTTATGGTTTTTATTAATTTATCCTTTTTCCTTATTTTTGGTTAGCATTTGGTTATTTCTTGTTGATTGAGCTCCCGTAGCGGTCCTGTGGGACCACGCGTGAGTGAAATATTATATTTATAATACTCCTGACACAATCGTGTCGGGAACGTTCTTAAACCGGCGCGATCTAGCCACTAGTTCGAACGTAGTACTCATTTAAAATGTACCATAAGGCTGTTGTGCACAGTCAGCATAAGACGCAGTTTAATTAGTGTGCGGCCGGAAACAGAAGAAAAACTGTTAGAAAACCTCTGACACGTTTCTTTGGTTTTACTAGAAAACAATTCTGCGTCCTTTCGTGCAGGGTAATCTTCATTGCATAGGCTGCAGACTATTCGATCAAGCGAGACCTGCGAAGATTCGCCTCCAGTTAAGAGAGCGCAGGCAGCTGATTCGTCAAGTGTCTTAGGCTATTACTGCCTCACGGTTAGCCTTGGTTAGTCCTATGTATGCTATGTGCTATTTATGTACTACTATTTACAAGGTAATCTATTATCTACATGAGTTTTACTATACAAGACTACATAGATTGGCCATTCAACCGCTATGTAGTGTCGTTGCCTTGTGTACAGGTCCGTGTTTAGGTCTGGGCCCCAGATTTTCGCGCTGATTCGGAATGCCAGCTGTGATTGTGAATATGTACTTGGACTGTTTCTATGTGGCCCAGTCATGCATGTCAGTGAGTCTAATTTAGCGCGACTCGCAGAAAAGGCTGCTCTTAAGTATCTATTTTGGATATTCTGGATAGCATTCTTATGAGTTTTGGCTACAAAACTCCAAACAGGGGACCCAAACAGCAGGGCACTTAAAAGATCTATGCCTAGCATGTTAAGACTGTTGTGTATTACCGCCTTTTTCTCTTTATTTCAAGAATATGCTTGCTGAAATTTAGCTTTTTACCAAAAACGATGCCAAGATATTTGACCTCGTTTTTGACATTTATAGTAGTTCTTTGTATTTCGAGCGGCGTAATTTCGGTGTCCTTGCGCTTTCGAGTTGATATTTCCAATTCAGTTTTCAGAATATTTAAATGAATTTTCCAACTGTGGACATCCAAATCTTCCATTAGCCTAAGTTTGGCCGCCTGCGCGATTGCGCATAGATTGTCGAATCTTCGGCATAGAGCGCTATGCGGGAGTCAGGGATTGATGGGATGTCCGCGATATAGCAATTAAAAACAGCTGGGGGGATAACCGTACCTTGCGGTACACCGGCTCTGAGTGGCCTTATGGCCGACTCAGCCCTACCGGCTCGCAAGGAAAAGGTGCGTTCGGCAAGGTATGACTGTATCATCGCTACCATATGTAACGGAAAACCATACTTTGCGTACATCTTATACAATAGACCGTCATGGCATACCCTGTCGAAAGCCCGCTCGATATCTAAGAGGAGTGCCATGCTTACCGGATAGTCGATTGAAGCCATCGAAGGTATCTTGGACGATTTTCGCTACTAGCATCGCAACTGTTCATCTGGCAGTACACCTTCCCCATGATAGGTAGCAGGGAAATCGGCCTATAAGAGCGCGCGAGCTTTGGGTCTTTACCAGCTTTGTGTAACATAATTATTCTCGCGCCCTTCCAGGATATCGGGAAGTGCTGGAGGCGAATAATGGCGTTGACAATATGCATGAATTGGATTAAGGATTTGTTTAGTAAGTTGCGTAACGTTGGGTTGGGTAAGGGATTGTGTCTTGGAGCTTTATTGTTTCTGGGCAGATGGCAAAGAGTTTTCCTGAGTTCACCAGGAGTAACAAGCAGCCTATTCACGCATGACGGAGGAATAAGGTATCTCTGACTTTTGAATTTGGCTGTTGGTTCAGTTATTCTTGTATGGTATCCCTGTTTTCACCATGGATGCTCTCCAGGAAGTCCGCGAAAGCCTCCGCCTTGCCTTGATCGTCTATAGCCTCCATACCATTATGTTGGATGATTGGCAGAGACGCGAAGGTTCCGCGGACGTTCCTGGCAAGCCTCCACAGGGAGCCGTCATGCCTACTTATGGAATTTATTTACTCCATCCATTTAGCAGTTTTATACTCCTGGATTTGGAGTTTCATGGACTCCGTTAGAACATTAATACGTATACGGTCAATATCTGCTCTATTTCTTTGCCATCTGCGCCTGACTCTGTTTCTAAAGCTGATTTGGTCTAGGATATGATTAGGAAGGGTGTCAGCAGGAGGGTCTTTCCTGACTATATGAGCTAGGGTATCTCTGATACGCTGGATGTTCGAGGTAAGTATATGAACTTGTGCCTCTAATTCTTGGACGGTGTCTATCTACCTGGGGATCACTGTCACCTCGTTGAGTCTTCGTCGGAACTCCTCCCAGTTAAAGTTTTTATATGAGATACAAGTTTTCTTGTTTTCGCGATGCTTTTCTCTTAGGCAGATAACAAGAAGAAGTTAAAGCATCCAGTGTGCGAAGAGGTGCGATGTCAGCAATCCCCCTCGTGAGAGCAACATCCAGGAAGGAGGCACTGTGTGTGTATCTGGAATGATAAGTGAGAGATTCGGAACGGTGGAAGAGAAAATCCGGGTTACTTTCTATTATTGAATGTAATATTCGGCCTGCTCTATTTGTCGCTCGGCCGATGCCGCCCTATTCTACATGGTGAGCATTTAGGTCACCAATTAGAACAGTTGTCTTATTGTTAGGAAAGAAGCCAAGGAAGTCTTCGCGGGTGAAGGGGGAGCATATGCCCCGACAATCCGCAGGCCACTCCCAAGCTCACAGAAAACTATCACCGTGTTTTTAGTATACTTGAGCGTGTATTTGCTGATTTGGTGTCCCTTCAAATCAGCCTGGAACGCCTTATGGTTTTGAAATTTGCCCTGTATAACTATTGGCGGGACAGGGCCTTTCATTGTTTTTGGAGACATTTTGTGAATTTCGTCGAGGACATCTCACTTCTTCTTAGCGGATCTAGTGCTGTTTCTTTTTGATGTTTTTTTTACTGTTGGAAGATATCTCACTTATAGTGTCCTCATCTATGTCTGACAGCGGTTGATATCTATTTTGGGTAGGGGTCGGCTGTTGACCTCCTATATCTTGTACCATTTTCACATGCTTCTTAAACGGCAGTATTTTAAGCGGCGTTTTAAAGACTACTTATTCTGTGCCAGGAGTCAGTTGAGGTGCGGAGACAGAAGGCAGCATATTAACACTATTTATAGAATTGTTTGCAGATACTTCCCCGCTTAAGATGTGTGTGGGTTGCTGTGTAGGTTCTACCGCCATCTTTGTCTGCAAAGTGTGTGATATCGTAGCGCTTTCGGACACCGTCACAGCTTTCTTCTTAATATTTGGCTTTTTCCTGCCAGTGTCTATTTTGGGCTTCTTTCTAGTTGGGATAACCCATGCTCCAGTCTCAAATAATGATCAATAGCCTTGTTTAATCTTGCGTAAGTGATTTCGGGGTTAGTGACCGAGCGCAAAGGTTCGATTAGGAAGCTGCATGACTTGCATTTATCTACATTCTGTGACATTCTACGATAGACTTTTCTCGTTTTTTTCGAGAATTATATCGTTAGGGGGTGGGTACGAGGTGATCGAGGCAATGGAGACATCTCCATCGTCCGAATCGGTCATTACACCAGCAAAATAAGTCGGGAATCCGTCTCCGAGTTAAGAAATGTGCTGCAAAAAAGGCGGAGTCTTTTGCTATTTACAGTAAACAATATACGTACCGATGGATCGTATGCTGTTGAAATACTATGCAATTTTACAGAAACCGGCCCGTTAAACTGAGATCTCAAAATCAGTGTCTTATACTTGCCCGCAAGAATAAGACTGACGAAATTAATTTCTATTTCCTAAAATTATATCATTGAATTAATTCCATATCTTCTTAAAATATGTATGTATTTGACAGTACAAAATAAATCGCACACGTTTTTGACTAATCTGAACATATTTTAGTTGAATGCGCTTTACTTAAACAAATATGTTTTCAATTTTCATACAATTTTTGAGTGGTTTATATGGATCCTATCCGCAATAGAATATTGCCATGGTAACCACTATAGAATGATATTTAAATAAACTGAACAAAATTTGAAATCTACGAAATGAATTTCTATTTTATAAAAAAATATCATTGAATTACAAGTTCTGAGTAGAACTGTTGTATGGTAAGGATATTACGAAAAAGTTATATAACATTTACAATACACAAATTACAGAATAATAACTGAATTGTTCAAACTCAAATAATCGTTAGCTTACTTATTATTGAAGATATAAAATTGTATAAATTAGCAAAGCAGCAGAATTCTTGGCGCTGATTATGATAGTCTCACATTTTATCTGATTTCAGCGATATAACACTCCAACTCTAAAGTAACGTTACAGGAATAAAAATTAATTAAACTAATATACAATGAAGTTTTTAATTGTAATATAGGTACCTTACTGGGAAACAAAATGGCTCGAGCATTCTCCTGATTTGATGCCGATAGAATTCTTTATGTGGCACAATAAATATAGTGTTAACTCAAATTTGATACATCAAGTGTTTGTGACAGCAATTGCGTTATTGTCAGTTTTCATTTTTTTTTACGTTTTCAGCGATATAATACTTGATGCTACTAAGACTAAAAATAACGTTAAAAGAGCAGAAAAACCTTAATAGAGCGCTTAAATGTAATTTGCAAATTCAAATTCTAATGAACTAAAACTTAAAAAAAAAACAGGTTTGTAGTCGCAATGTTGTACGTATTGCGAGATTTAATATCCCGTTCGCTCTCCTGACGTGACCCCGATGGACTTTTGATGAACCTATGTTAAAAATATACTGTTTTTTTAGCAAATGTATTTTCATCAGGCCAAAAAATAAAACAGTATTTCATTGAACATCGACAATAAATGGCCATTCAAGACACCGTTGCGGATTAATCCGGTTTAATGGTATAAAGTTTCTCCAGATTCCTCAGCTTTTACCCAACCAGTGTCGCCAACTCCTGACGAATTTTTGAGTAAAAACTTTGAAAATTTTCGACGAAAAATGACCGGAAAGTAGGTATACTAAATTTATTGCCAAGTGGCTTCAAATATCTCTAGTACATATAATAAAGCAAAGTTACCTGATCGAAGAACACGAAGTACGGATGAAACACGGTAACGTTCAACGGCGAATCTCGGCAAATTTGTCGAAGGGCTCTCACCATTTCCTTTTCGTGTTCCGTTCCGGATATGTTCACCGCCTGGATCATGAACCTCATCGCGACTATTTTTTCGTTTTTATCGTCGAATTTTACGTCCAGTGAAAACGGACTGGACGGATCGAGCCATTTTCGCTAAAAATAAATACACAATATTGGCCACTGTACATGAAACTATTAATATTAAATGAATCACCCAGATAAAAGAGTTTCTGGTGGTATTTTTACAGGATTTATGACTTTTATAAATTTTTTCAAAAGAAGAACAAACTGTATGTGGATACTTTCAAGCAAATCAGATTACTTTAGACATAATACCAATAAATCCAACTTACCTCTTCTAAAGCGTCCATGAAATCCTTTCTTGAACGTATCGAAATGTTTAAATAATCGGCATTCCTGTCGACGTACTGCAGGAAACTCCTCAGCCAGGATTCGGTGTACAAGCTGTTGGTAATGTACGACGTATTTTCAAAGGTCTTAGTGAGCGTTTCCACCTCCTGCTGCACTTTTGGATCCGAATAATCGTACTCGCCAGCGATGATCACTTGAACTCTACAAAATATTAAGACATAAATATATACGCACATTTAAATCGACATTCAATACTGACTAAATTGAAACGTAAGCACAAGCACCAAGCACCATCATAAAATATATGTTTATTGACCAAAGGTGCTTTTGAAGAAGCACACAAGTGGGCAGTATTTGCACAATAAGAACTATAAATAAGAAGAAGTAATTCCAAATGGTTTGCTCTGTTTATAATTTGAGCCAGAGTGAATTAATAAAACATTAAAAGCAAACACTGTGACGTTTCATGAATAGTCAATATAAACTTCTCAAAAATGGAAAAAAAATTAATCTACAGGTGCGTCCAGACTTGAACATTTTAACTCGAACGAACCGAACAAACAGAGCGCGCACGAACAAGCAGAACAAAGAGTCCGAACAAAAAATCATTAGTTGAAATAGTCGATAATGTGCTGACTGAAAACCCCAACAAGAAACATCCTTGAGATTTGCGCGATATTGTCAAACATGGACCATATTCGCTTTTGTGAAACCTGTTGCAAGAGTTATTTCTAACGTCATGCAGTTTGTCTCTTCCATATAATTGCTGTTAAGAAGGTTTTGCCTTGACGTCAGCATCATCCTAACAGTGGCTACAAGGAAGAGACAAACAGCATGATAGAATAATTATGAAATATGATTAATGCAATTTAAACTAATTTTTAGTTTTGTTAAATGGGTTAAATTTTATTTCAGCTAATTTGAACCAACCCTGTTAACAAATTATACTTCTAATATTCTAAGGTTACGGGTTTTATACATTAATATTTTTTTAAATTTGAATGTTTTTGCAATATTGCAATAAAATAGTACTTTTTCTATAGCAAAATTAACCCTTAAAGTACTTTAATAAATCACCCCATTTTCACTCTCAATAAACTAATTTAAACAGCTTTAAAGCAGCAAATCAAAGCCGACCAAGAAGATCTCGTAGATATCTCTAAACTTTGCAAAGAGAAACAAAACGCCGCGTCGCCGGACTTTTCAGTATGGTTAAGTCAACTTTGGACGCTTTACAAGACCCTCCTCGAAGCACCTTTCTTATGGTTATTTTCAGAGGACTTTTGCGTGCTGTCACTGACAAGCACAGTGCCATAGTCCTAAGTATAAATTACGTTAGTGAGAACACCGAGAATGAAAACACCTTGATCATTGTCACAGATACTTATTTACTAAATTGAATCATTGGTGTTTTCTGAAAACGTTGATTTTTAATTCACTAAGTTCTTGTGCTGATGATTCTGAAAATCCCGTGAAGGAAAATGAAGCGAGGTCCAATACTATGCCAGTATACGCTAAAGGTTTGTGCATACTGTACAACTTTTATAGTCTTTTTTAATTTTGTAACCGCTACTTGATTTTAGGGCCCCATACTAACTTGTTATTGAATTCTAGCCTTCTGTACGATATCCCACTTGCAGTTAGAAAAATATTGGAAGCACATGTTGGAACAGGTATTTACTAATTGTTTCAAAATAAATTTAAGCTTAATATAAGGATTGCAACCAAAATTAAAGGAGCAGGTAATTGGGTAGAATTGGAGTGTAAAAAAGTAGTGAAAAGCGGTCGTGTTAATATAAGTATTAATAAAATGTTCCAATTGTTCGAAGAGTTTGTATGTGGAAAGACAAAAGATGAATAGTGACTTGACAGTAGCTTTTAGCTCTTTTTATTACCTGTAAGAAAAAACGGCGAAGCCAATGGGTACGAAAATTGTATCGGCATCGCATCGATGATAACTTGTTATTACGAAAAATGGACTATATTTTGCTAGACGACTTGTAAAGACTTTGACGGATTAATAAAACTTATTGGACCTATAATTGAAAAGAAGCACACTAAGTTACGCAGAGCAATACCAGTTAAAGCTCGTTTGACCTTAACATTGATAACTGTCTGTTAATTTTTAACACTTTTCTCTATCCCACTCCATTTTGAAACAACTGTCTATAGGTATGGGGTAATAATAAACTTTTCTTCTTGGCAAAACACGCTGCGAACAGCACGAACTTACTGAAATGCACGTCAACTGGCTAAAATGTTCAAGTCTTGGACGCACCTAAAGATAACTAAAAATCACCTGGGGATAAATCAGATGACACTGAGGGTCGCTCAATAAAATTAAGCATTTACCAAAGAGTACAATCTAATCTGTGCATTTACTATATAATATAACTGTATTGTAGGAAATATCATCATCATCAGTAGCGCCACAACCCTACAGGGCCTCGACTTTCCCCAGCCTCGTCCGCCATCCTTTCCGGTCTGTGGCAAGGACCTTCCAGTCAGCTGCACCAATTTTTCTCGCATCCTCAGAAACGCCGTCTTTCCATCTCAGCCTTGGTCTCCCTCTGCCTACTGCCAGTCGGTATGGCCTCAAAGTTTCTTCGCGTTGGCACGTTGTTGTCATAGCTTGCTACATGTCCTGCCCATCTTAACTTGCCAATCTTGATTGTTGTTATAATGTCTCTGTTTCCTGACCCTCTGTATAAGTTATAAAGCTCAAAATTAGATCTTCTTCTCCAGACGTTATCCTCTTGAACAGCACCATAAATCTTTCTTAGGATGTTTCGTTCAAATGTTGATAGTAACGCCTCATCTGCTTTTGTTAAAGTCCAGGTTTCCGAGCCATATATTAAAACTGGTACAACTAACGTCTTATAGATTCTGATCTTTGTGCCTCTCGAAAGGCTCGATTTACGTAAGTATTTTTGACAGCCCAAAATAACAACGATTGGCAAGCATTATGCGCCTTTTTATTCCTTTGCTGACATCATTACTCGGGTTTATCAAGACTCCGAGATATACGAACTCACCCAGTACTTCGATGTTATACTCTTCAATTGTGATATTTTGACTCGCGTCTCTCGCCCTGCGCTCTTTTGTGTCAGCCATAAACTTTGTCTTATTTGCATTTATTTATAGTCCCATATTTCTTGCGGCATTCTCAAAATTTACAAAGATTTCTTTTGCTTTTCGAAGAGTTCTAGAGGTCAGGTCCATGTCGTCTACGGATGCCTACGCCTGTGATGACTTATTAAATATAGTACCTCTAGTATCCAGTTCCGCATCTCGAACTACTTTTTCTAGTGCTATGTTAAACAGGAGACACGCCAGCGCAACGCGTCACCCTGACTCACGCCTACAGTTGTTTCGAATGAATCTGAGGTTTCATTCTGTATTTTTACGTGGCACACAACTTTTGACAATGTCATTTTTGTCAATTCAATTAAGGTTTTTGTTATGTGTAGCTCATTCATGGCTTTGTATAACTTTGGTCTTAGAACGCTATCATAAGCTACCTTAAAGTCAATGAAAAGGTGGAACGTGTCGATATTGTATTCGTAGCACTTCTCGAGCATCTGGCGTAGTACAAAAATCTGGTCTGTTCTCGATTCGCCGCATTGGTATTGTCCGATTCTAGGTTCTGCGTACGTCCTTATGCGAGATATCAGGATATATGACAGAATTTTATAAGGAGTGTTTAGTA
Organism: Pissodes strobi; assembly: GCA_016904865.1. Classification (NCBI taxonomy): domain Eukaryota; kingdom Metazoa; phylum Arthropoda; class Insecta; order Coleoptera; family Curculionidae; genus Pissodes; species Pissodes strobi. The sequence goes on along the minus strand of MU185248.1, from coordinate 11,691 downwards.
GTGTAATAGCTCGATAGTTACTGCATTCCAACTGATCACCTTTTTTTGTGTAAAGGGCATATAACCCCTACGATCCACTCTTCTGGCATTTGTTTTTCACGTCAGACTTTTCGGATTATTTGTAGCATGGTTTCTTCGATTACTTCTCCATCAGCTTTGATGAGTTCTGCTGTGATAGTATCTTTTCCAGGAGCTTTGTGGGTTTTCCGCTTTTTTATGGCATCCTGGATTTCCTGCAAGTTGGGCGGTTCTACCAGGTCATCATTTAATTCTTCTAGCTACTCTGGTTCTTGTTTATCTGAGCCTAGAAGTTCGGAGAAATGCTCCACCCACCTGTTGAGTATTTCCTCTTTATTGGCAAGAACCTGTCCGTTCTTGTTCTTACAAATATTTACTTTTGGTTTGAACTCCTTTCTTATATTGGTAACCTTCTGGTAAAACTTTCTTGATTCCGATAGAGTTTTGAGTCGTTCTATTTCATCCAAAAGTTTTTCTTCTTTTTCTCTTTTCTTCCTTATATGTATCCCCTTTTCTTCTCTTCTGAGATTCTTGTAAGTTTCTTCTGCCTCTCTTGTTTTTCTTTGCTGTTTTTTTTTTGGTAAACTTTGTTCTTTCTATCTATCACTTCCTGGCATTCTTCGTCGAACCCAGTCATTTCGAGGCGTTTTATTCTCATAGCTCAGGATGTTCCCGGCCGCTTGTTTTATGACATCGCTAACGTGTTGCCGCATGGTGTTCACTGGCTCATCATCCCTGATGTTTATATTCTCTTCAATATAATTCTTGTATGCATTAAGTGTTTCTTCTTTCAGGGCATCTGTGTTGTATCTTAGTAGAAATTTTGGCTCTTAGTTTCGCACCAATCAGGTAATGGTCCGAGCTCATGTTTGCTCCTCTGTACGTTCTAACATCCATGAGATTGGAGTAGTGTCTGCTGTCTATAAGTACATGGTCGATTTGGTTTTCAGTTTCTTCATTAGGGAATATACATGGAACCTTATCCACTAATTGTAGGAAATATTCCGATAATTATTATACATTCAGGGGTCAGTGTATGACATTCACTGTCTAAGTAGTACAATAAAAAATAAGAGCATAATTTGCCATATTGGGGAAAATAAGTTCAACTGTTTACCTGCCAAAGTGAAATAATTATTAAAAACAGTTTGAAAAGCTTCAAATTGTGTCCAGTTTATTTTAAGAATGGCTTATAGTGGTTGACATAACAATGTCCTACTGAAACTAGTGCGAATATAACGTGATCAAAAACTGAATGCATTTAATTCACACATCACAACAGCTGATGGCCAAGTTTCAATTTTTGTTTGGTTTATGTGGTTGTCATGGCAAAGCCCTATTGAAAACGGAGTAGGTATATATAGTTCTTAAAAAGGAATGCTTTTAATTCTAAATATTCAACAAGTTTCAGTTTTTGTCCAGTTTTAAGAGAGGATTATAATAGTTACCATGGCAACGTCCAATTGAAGATATGGTAAATATAAAGTGCTCAAAAACTGAATGCTTTTTATTCAGAATGTTCAGCAGCCGACGTCCAACTTTCAATTTTGTCTAGTTTATGTCAAGAATGGTTTAGAGTGATTGTCATCGCAACGTCTCATTGAAAACGTGGTAAATATAGAATGCTCAAAAAATTAATGCGTTTCGTTCAGGATATTCAGCAATGGATGTCAAAGTTTCAATTTGTATCAATTTTATTTTATTGAAAACATGGTAAATATTCTAAGTTAATCTGGAATTGCCTGATCTAAGATTGCCATTGGAACCGAGCTTTCCCCAAACGTAGGAAAAAACGTACGCGACAGGAAAATATTCAAGGTTTTATTTTAGAATTCACGAAAAATCATTTAAAACGTTTTTCTAGATTTTGTTCCTAAAATTATTCCAAGAAAACCTAAAACCTCGCAGTGACTATTTTGAATGAATGCACATTCCGAAGTACATATTTATTAATGATATTTTATCTTACCTGTACGGAAATTCCCGGTAATAATCGTCCTCCCTATCGAAGAACTCGATGGCGTACGATCCGTTCTTGGCTACTTTCCTTCGCTCCAGACCTTCCTCGATTTGCGTGACGCCGTAACCGGCTCCGACGAGATAGAGCCCGAAGACGAGTATCACCATGACTTTGACGCATCCGTTGCTCAAGAAACCTACGTAACATCGAATGTCTCATTATGTCATATTGAACTTTATAAGAGAATCAAGAATGTTTTTTTTACCTGCAAAATAATCTCGAAAAAAGACCATCACTCCGTGCTCTCGATTATCGATCGGGTTGTCCATGTCGTCCGCGTTTACGCCGCCACTGCAGAACGCCCTGTAGAGCCAGCATCTGTCTTCTACAAAATAAGAATACATATTTTAGTGCTGGAACTACAGGCAATCCCATTAGAGTAAAGATTGACAAGGATATACGTGAGTACCTGCAGCAGTACTTTAATAGATTATTTTTTATAAACTTCTGTAATAAGTTGTAATGTATCTGTGGTATCTTCTGTAGCATCTCAATCGTTAATAAATTGCAGATTTCACTGACCGACAGCTGGTTTTGCAAGAGTCTGATATCTTCTAGGGTTATAACTCCTTTACAAAAAAATTCAATAAAAAACCGTCGATTATCAAACAAGAAAACAAACATGAGAACGTTTTCTCCCGCTAGTCGATTGGAATTAATTAAATAAAATCGCTTCGGACCGGGATATATTGGTATCCAGTGTCCGTACCACTCACCTGATTTTGACAGCGGCTGGACCTTGAAGCAAAAGACCGAGTGCAAGTTCTTCTGCTCGCAATATCCGGAAATAGCTACGCAAGCGGCGAAGAATGTCAGATGCCATATGAATAGGAATACGGTAGCGGCACCTAAAACAAGTATATTTTATTGAAGGAAAAACGCAATAATAATAATAATAATATTAATAATAATAATAATAATAACAATAATAATAATAATTAATATTATTATTGTTATTATTAATATTATTATTATACTCTGTGTGGATGACATGAATAGGTTACGGCCGAGGCCCGCTTATATACCTTTCGGCTTTAAGCAAGCAATAACTATCCTTTATCTAGCAAATCCAGTGCCAAGGAAACCCACCTATAACTCCAGCAGCCAGCAACACCATGGTCCCCAAGCTTAGTCGACCCCTCCCGGTTGGGCATACCGCGCTTCCCCGTGACCGATCGACAAAACCTGGCAACCTTTAGCGGGGAAAGAAGACACAACCCAAACATTTTTCTTTATTTCATCAAAAAACTGTACATATTACATATAAACAAACTAAGAATTATATGATTCATAACTAACCTAACAAACATGTTACTAAGTCCTTCTTGTGTACTGTTTGGTCTCAATGAACTTAATCATACACTATACATACGTATACTATACTATATTATACTACTATTTCCATTTGGTACAATGTCCAATGGTCTCCTACTTATATGTCAGATATGATATATCATATCACCACTTCTCCTGCCACCTGTAGCGTATAGGTACCACAACTGGTGTCCCTAGGTACACCTTACCTCAGTTCCCATTTTCTCACAACCCCCATTGTCACTGCGTGTTTTGTCCATCTAAGTATTCATAGTGTTACGTTCTGCTTTCATTCCACACAATCACTTCAGCCAGTGTGTTGAAAATTTCCATTTCCGCATCATCATTTACCCCCCCTCCCCCCCATCCTTTCTGAGCCGAAATTCAAGGTTTCCATCCTTTCTATAACAGTACTCCTGGCATTCACTCTTACTTTATTCCTACATTCCTGATTCCTGATTCACATCCTCCGTTCCCATTCCACATTCACAACCATGATCTTCCACCCCTCCTCGCTTAAACCTCCTGAGATATGCCCTGAAGTTCCCGTGTCCTGTTGCTTGTTGTATTGCCTTTCTCCCCAGTTGTAGTTTTTCCCTGCCTACCTTCTGGCATACCTTAAACAGGGTTCTCCCTTTCTCCTCCTCATCCCACACTCTCTGCCATTCGGCATCCACCATTGATTTTCTTAACTTATATTCTCGTTTTTCCAGTACGTATTCGTCTTTTAGTGACATATGATCCTGTTCTTGTCGAAGGGCCTCCTTGGCCAACTTATGTGTTCTTTTACCTTGGCTAACACCAGTGAATCTTTCCCACACAATACTGACCTGTATGTTCTTGTCCTTCAGGTTTTCTGCTAGCTCTTGTATACCCAAGGCTGATCTCATTTTTGATTCATAATTATGGGCCTCCTCTACCGCTTGTCTATTATCACAATAAAGGGTCAACGTTGCATGCAGTATGTGGTTCCTTGTTGTGTATAGGTCCGCATCAGTTAATACATGAAGGATGCCATGTAACTCCGCTCGTAATGTGCTTTTGGCAATAAGTTTCTGGTAGGTCGTTGCGTTTAGCGTATCCCCAAGCTCCAATATATCACCAAGACCGCAAACTTCCTCTTTTAGTGCTGCATCCGTCCATATTCTAATCATTTCTCCTCTATATTCTGGCGTCCCCCCTGTTGTTCTTGGCAATAATACCTCCGTTTTCGCCTTGTTGTACTGAAATCTTGTGTTCCTCTCCCACTGTGTTAAGCTGTCCCACAGCTGCACTCACCTTCTTTCCATTTCCTTACCATATTTGCCTCTAATCAGGATCACCTGGTCATCTGCATAAGCCTGCGGGACCAATCTTTCACATTCATCCATTTCATCATCCATCTCCCAATCCTCTTTCAAGTTTTCATACATTCAAACCATTCCTCCATAACTATTAACCACAAGATTGGCCCCAGGCTGGACCCATGTGGGCAACCCTCATTTATCTGCGATTCCACATCCTCACTGATCCCTGTCCGGCATCGTAAGAAGCTCCAGCACATCTGCACCATTCCCTTATTTACTCCCTTGTTCAACATACGTTTGGCAATTACTGGGCCCCATGCTGAGTTGAACGCATATTTCAGTGGACTACAAGTTGTGTTCTTTTGGCTGTTTTTCCTTTTGTGATATCGCGCATAAGGGCTTCCACAGCATCCACCGTTCCCGTTCCTTTTCTAAAGCCGTACTGTCGATTAGATATCATCTTGAGTCTTTCTACCTCCGTTTGGAGTCTTCTGTTAATCAGTTTATTCAGAAGTTTGCCCATCAGTGGTTGGAGACTAATTGGACTCCCCCACTACCCTTCGTAATCCAGACTATCCATGCCTTTTTCCAGCATTGCGGGAATATACGTCTTTTGCCACATCCTCTGATGATTGTTCGAACGACGTCCGGGCACACCTTCCATATTATTTTCAAGTATTTAACCGTTATCTCGTCCCATCCCCTGGCATGTTTTTCATCCATATTTCCAATAACATACTCTAATTCCCAATCTTGTAATTCTATTGGTTCCGCTGTTAATTCGCCAATCATTGTGTATGTCTCCTCCAGGTCTGCGATTTCCTCGGCTGTTGCTACCGGGTGATATTGCCCAATGAGATATTTATCTTTATCCCTTCCCTCTAATTCCTTGTCACCGTCCAGTACGGTCGTGTATGATTTATCTCTTTTCCTCTTTATAAGTTCTTTATATTTTGTCCTTTCTTCCATGTATTTAGTTTTGTCCTCTTGCTTTCCCTATTTAGTTAGTTGGCAGATCCTCTTTAGCCGCCGAACTTCCCTTTTTTTCTTTTCTAAGTCCGCTGTGTGACATACAGATCTTGGGAATAGCTACTGGTACGACGTAAGCCAGTACATCCAGTGTGGCCCTATCCAGTCGGGGTCGCGACTGGCGCTGGCCTAATCCCTACTTTCTTTTCACCCAGAATCACTCACGTCCCTTCATTGATTCTGGCTGGTTTCCCTAGTATTCTCACTCATCGCACCGGGATATCGCAGAAGGAAAATGGTGTAGGCGGTTATCTCACCCCTAGGGAAACCTGAATCAAAAGAGAACACAAAAAATACAAAAACCTTGCAGTAGAGCTGAAGAACGTTTGGCAGCTGACTAAAGTCTTTACAATTCCACTGGTAATTTCGGCTGTAGGGATCACTTCGAAGAATCTCCCTAAAAATATTCAGGATCTCGGATTATCCCAGAACATCATGTGATACGCGCAGAAAGCAGTTATACTTCAGACATGCCACATAACCTGCAAATTCCTGAACGCAGCCTGAGTGGGAGGAACTGAATTGTTTTTCCACCAGGTTACCCAAGCCTAGTAATGAGGCTAAATCGTTACTAGCGAAAACTGAGTTAGCGTGGATAATGGTAACAATAATAATAATAATAATAATAATAATAATAATAATAATAATAATAATAATAATAATAATAATAATAATAATAATAATAGTAATAATAATAATAATAATAATAATAACAGAAAAACAATATTATAATGGCTTAAGGCTGTACCGCGATATAATCATGCACACATAATATCCATCTTCACGCAACATCTGAAACATAGACATACATCATCATATTCAGAAAGCGAACATGCTAAATACGTGCAACTTAGCCCGAACTTTTCTTAAGCAACAAGCCCACTATATTAGTACTTCTCCAACTAATTCTGGTTAAAACCCAGCAATTTACATCCACGTCTCCCTGCAATGATTTGTATATTGGCAATACGCTTTCAATTCTGTGTCACCCGGAAAGGGATTAGGGAGTCATACATGTGCTTGCTTGCTTGCCTTAAACAAAAGTAAATATTTAATATTAAGTGGTTTTCGGGAGCTTGAACTCCAATTTTGCCAATAACACTAGACTATTGCACTTGGAAAAATTCGTAGTTAATTAATTTCATAAAATATATACCTTGTATAGGTAAAGTGGATCCTAACTATAATGAATTTTACACCGATTCCCTGGGGCATCTGAACGCGTTAATCAATCCCAAGAATGTTAAGAAAAACTCGAATAAATTAAATGGAGACAACTTTTAAATTCTTGCAAACCAAGGAAAGCGGAATGAATAAATCCAAAATGCATCAAAATTAGAATTCACCACACCCATACAAGGTATATATTTTATAAAATTAATTAACTTCTGAAAAATGTAATTATTTAAGCATTTCATAAAAATACTTAACGAACTCTAAAAAATCTCAAACGAGTCATGTCTATAGCAAATTTTACGTAGATTTTGAAAAATTATGTCCAAAGTTCGAACAGCAACGCATTTTTCCAAAATTTTGATTTTTTCAAACCGATGCAAGATAATCAGTTTCTGATTATCAATTTTTTAAGCAATCTATAAAAATCTTTAACGAACTCGAAAAAAATCTGAAATATATCAGATTTATCAAAATTTATATGTATATTTTGAAAATCTATACACAAAATTTGATTATCAATGCGTATTTCCAAAATTTAAAAATTTTTCGAATCGATGCTTTTTCTAACGATAATTTTTAGCATTTTGTAAAAATACTTAACAAATCCTAAAAAAACTGATAAAAACCATCTTTATAAAAAATTTTACGTAGATTTTGAAAATTTATATCCGAAGTTCAAATTACAATACATTTTCCAAAATTATGAATTTTTCGCACCGATATATTTTGCAACGATATTCTAAAAATCATTTTCTTTAATTATACCAAAAAATTACTTAACGGACTCGAAAAAATCTGCAACGTACCAAATTTAAAGCAAATTTTACGTAGATTTTGAAAATTTATACGAGAAGTTCAAATAACAATGCATTTTTCTAAAATTATGAATTTTTCGGACTGATGTATTTTGCAGCGATTTTCTAAAAATCATTTTCTTTAATTATACCACAAAATTACTTAACGGACTCGAAAAAATCTGAAACATGTCAAATTGATAGCAAACTTTACGTAGATTTTGAAAATTTATACCGGAAGTTCAAATTACAATGCATTTTTCCAAAATTATGAATTTTTCGAACCGATGTATTTTGCAACGATTTTCTAAAAATCATTTTCTTTAATTATACCAAAAAAATTACTTAACGGACTCGAAAAAATCTGAAATATATCAAATTTATAGCAAATTCTACGTAGATTTTGAAAATTTATACGGGAAGTTCAAATAACAATGCATTTTTCTAAAATTATGATTTTTTCGGACTGATGTATTTTACAACGATTTTCTAAAAATCTTTTTCTTTAATTATCCCAAAAAAATTACTTAACAGACTCGAAAAAATCTGAAATGTATCAAATTTATAGCAAATTTTATGTAGATTTTGAAAATTTATACGGGAAGTTCAAATAACAATGCATTTTTCTAAAATTATAAATTTTTCGGACTGATGTATTTTGCAGCTATTTTCTAAAAATCATTTTCTTTAATTATACCACAAAATTACTTAACGGACTCGAAAAAATCTGAAACGTACCAAATTTAAAGCAAATTTTACGTAGATTTTGAAAATGTATACGGGAAGTTCAAATAACAATGCATTTTTCTATATAAAATTATGATTTTTTCGGACTGATGTATTTTGCAGCGATTTTCTAAAAATCTTTTTCTTTAATTATACCAAAAAATTACTTATCGGACTCGAAAAAATGTGAAACGTATCAAATTTATAGCAAATTTTACGTAGATTTTGAAAATTTATATGAGAAGTTCAAATAACAATGCATTTTTCTAAAATTATGAATTTTTCGGACTGATGTATTTTGCAGCGATTTTCTAAAAATCTTTTTCTTTAATTATACCCAAAAATTACTTAACGGACTCGAAAAAATCTGAAACGTACCAAATCTATAGCAAATTTGAGGTAGATTTTGAATATCTATACCGGAAGATCTATCGGTTCGAAAAATTCATAATTTTTCCAAAATTATGAATTTTTCGAACCGATGTATTTTGCAACAATTTTTTTAAAATATTTTTTTTTAAGTGTACCAAACAAAACACTTAGCGAACTCGAAAAGATCTGAAACGTACCAAATCTATAGTAAATTTTAAGCAGATTTTGAAAAGATGTACCCGTAGTTTTAATAGCAATGAATTTTTCCAAAATTTTGAAATTTTCGGACCAATAAGTACATTTTATAGTGAGTTTCTAAAAGTCATTTTTTTTTGGCATACCATAAAAATATTTAACAAAATCGAAAAAATCTGTAGCGAATTAAATATATAGTAAACTTTGCTTAGATTTTGGAAATGTAAACCCGAATTTCAAATACCAATATATTTTTCCAAAACTTTAGATTTTTCGAACGGATATATTATATTTTTTAACCATTCTGTAAAAATACTTAACGAACTAGAAATTTTTCTATTGAAAATTGCACGTATATTTTGAAAAACTATACCGGAAGTTCGAATAACAATGCATGCTGAATTCAAGTGCAAGTATCAAGGAAGTTCAAGCTTTGGAAGCCCACTTAATATTAAATATTTACTTTTGTTTAAGGCAAGCACCTCCCTTTCCAGAAGACATATGACCGTGATCGATTCTTCAACACTCGCAGACTCAAATAGCATGGTTTGCAACTAAACTACTGGACCACTGAAGCAACCAAATCTTTACTTACCAGAATAAATGCAGAAAATTGTTACGGACGGAAAAGGACTGAAAATACCGATCCAAAAACTGAAAAAATCGGTAACCGACGTGATAGTGATCGAAACGGCCGCTTCGCTCAACATTTGGGCCATCCTCTCCGGTACGGACGTTTTAATTGACGTTCTTCTCCACGCCGCTAGCATCACGAAGGTATCATCTATACCGATTCCTAAAAAACGAGATATAATTGTGTCTTACTTGAAAAATAAATAAAGAAAACCAAATACTTACCAATCATCAGGAAGGGGGCGGCCAAATTAATTCCGATAAAATCGACGCCCGCGTACATGCAGAATCCGAACGCGCATAAAGTTGCCATGGCTGCACTTACATTGCCCAGCAATCCCAACCACGGTTTCGATCTTACCCAATCGCTCATCATGCAGGTCACTAAAATGAAAAAAATTGGTCCGTTTAAAATGACAGTTATATTTTTCCATTGCCCTTACAAATTAAAGATTACGAGAATATATCAAATAAAAAGACAATTTTTCATCTAAAAATGCCAAAAGATCAAGGAAGTACAAAATTCGTTCAACTTCTTCGATATTTCACAGGCACAGGCAATCAGGTTCTCGGGCTTGATGCCCACAAACCTCCCGAACTTTTGATAATTAAAAATAATATAACTTAATATTTACTTACCAACGGAGAAAATGGCCATAACTAAAAACGTAGAAGTAAAATAGGGAATCACCGAACGCGTGTTCTTTTCCAGTTCGTGATCCAACGTTCTCGACGCGAATCGGGCAATTCGTATGTGTTTGAATCGGTTCTCGACGTCCTGGACTTTTTCGATTAGGTCTAGGAAAGCGTCCTCCCAGGCTGAACCTCTAAAAATCACATAATGTTCAATACCTAACCGGAAAACATCATTTTCTACTTACAGGGTGTCGATCTTTTTGCTATCCGCATTACCAAAATACACCAACTGGACGGACGGGACGCTGATCACGAAACCTTCGTCGCTCACCTCGGTACCACCGAAGAACACTGGGAGAGCGTGGACATCGAACGTGACCGTGTTAAGCGTTAGAGGGAACGTGAGGTTACGTTCACCCGCTTCTACCTGCAATCGACAAGTTTATGTTTATTATAGTTTACATCAATCGAGGATTAATCACGTCTTTCACAGCAACGGACGCAATAGGGATTTTCTAACCTCAAAATGACACCAAAAGTAAACAATTGCCTTAAATACGAAAATGTATGTTTTCTGAAGGAGGAAAAAGGAAAGCTTGCAATGGAACTATGGCTGGGGAGGTACGAGTGATTCCTAGCCAGTCGAGGACTCTTGTGTTCATGTGTCCAGCCAGACTGTCTACTGTTATTCAGGCAGTTTCCGAAAATGATCCAGCGCCTTGAATACCTGGAAAACGAGGTGACCCTTTTAAAAGAAACGCATTTACGGCCAAATGAGGACCTTAAAACATCAAACACATCATCACAGAAGTGTCTGGAGTGGTTTCGATTGTAAGAAACTCTTTTGATTTATACAATAAAGTGCTCTCTGAGAATATTAAACAAGTATTAACAATAGTATCGGGCCAAGAACCGATCCCTGAGGCACACCATAGTCCAGCTTCCGTTGTTCAGAACTGCACTGATCAAAAGAAACACTCTGAAGTCTTTCCGTTAGGTAAGACTTGAACCAGCTCAGTGATGTCCCTCGAAACCCATATGACTCAAGCTTCCACAGCAGTATTCCATGGTCCACACAGTCGAAGGCTTTCGACAGATCACAGAACACTGCTGTGGCGGCCTCCCCATCGTTGAGTTCCAAGTATAGGTCTTCCAAGAATGCAAACACTGCATCCGTCGTCCCCTTTGCAGTCTGGAAACCAAACTGTTTAGGGCTCAATATTTTATTGACCTCCAGGAAGGAGACCATTCTTGTTTTGGAAATCTTCTCAACGACCTTCGACAAAGTGGGCAGAAGAGCAATCAGTCTATAGTGTGAAGGACATTTCCCATCACCACCCTTAAATAATGGAGTAACAGTAGCAATCTTCAAAGAAGAAGGAAATGATCCGCTAAGAAAAGACACATTAATGCATTCGGCCAAGACCCCCAAAACCGAGTCCGGGAGCTTCAACAATACTGTTGCAGAAATATCATCCCAACCCGATGTTTT
>MU185247.1:129292-140101 GCA_016904865.1 Pissodes strobi | reverse complement strand
ACTAAGGAGTAACTGAAATACAAATGCTTTAAATGCACAAATTGCTACCCAGTTGACCATTACATAAGTTAAAGATATTTCAGAGATAAAACAGCCGATCTTTCGTAAATCGCAGCTATATCACCAGGAGCGTCAATGTGGAGTCCAGTAACAATCCAATGTCCGCCTCAAGAGATATCTCTGGTTCATCGCAAGCTGTATAGCACACCCATAACAGTTATAAAGCAGGCGCTCTGAAAGCGCTGCGTTATATACATCTCTGCGCTAAAGCAGACGCATAACATGTTCTATGTTGGCAATATATATTGTAACGGAAAGGAATCGTCACTTAAACAGATATATTTTATCACAAACAATGTATTTAATATGTATCAATTTTATAACAATGACATTCGTTAAAATACCAAATTCGTGGGCGACCATTAGGATCACGGAAACTGTGAGAAATACGAAAATGTTTAAATTAATGTTGCATATTTTGGTACTCAATAAAATGCCGTTATTTGAAAAAATAAGAGATGAAACGGCGGTTCATAAATTTAATAACGACCATTTTTTCAATTTCTGCACGGCATTTTATTTAGTATCAAAATGCGCAACTTTGCCAAAATTAAAACATTTTAGTATCTCTTACGGTTTCCGGGATCCCAATGGTCACCCTGGAATTTGGGATACCCTGTACAGAGTGCCCCAGTAAGATCAAGAGTACTTTATAAACGTGGAGACTACGTGGTTCTTCGTTAGATTTTTACTGGAAATACCACCATTGGAAAAAGTGGCAATCAAAATGTATAATTATTTTAAAATCCGTTTTTAAATAAGTCCAAGAAAAAAATAAAACGATTTTGTAAAATTTCTTTTCCCGGATATCTCCGGAACTACTCAATATTTTCAAATTTTCTAAACAGCATTATGTTAGGAATGAAAATGCGAAATTTTGCCCCAATTTAATCATCTTCCTATCTCTTTACAGATTCTAATATCCCAATGATTAAGTTCGAACTTGAAACCTTCCTGTATATATTATGTGGTATTCCAATAAATTTTTACATAATGCCCTTATTTTCTATCCTAAATAATAATCCAATGTGATTTTTATGTATGTGAAAACTATCTTATGCCTATCTTCTATGAGATATTATAGACGATTCCAATGAACATTAAGATTTTCTAAAAATCTGTCAAAATGCCACATCTCTTAAAGCACTATCGCAAGTTGACCTGAAAAATATTAACTTACCTATATTTTTTTGCCTTGGATTTTTTAAATCTATGGTTGTTACAAGAAGTATTTTTAAAAACCCACTATTATAAGCACAAAACATTCTTAAAATTTGGACTAAAAGGACATTAAAATAAGAATCAAGAATAGGTACCTAGTTTGTAAAGCTTTTATTGAAAATATAATATAATACCATTATTTAATGTATCTTTATTCTACAATTCCGTTGGTAATATTCCTTTGTAAGCGCTGCTTTCCTTGTCGTATCCAATCTGATGCTATGCTATCACTACCAATAATTTTACACAGTATACCTACTAATGTGCAGAACAATAATAAATTTGTCACTTGTTTATTCCCGCCGATAAATCAGCAATCACTTAACTACACTACAACAAATATGTGAATAATAATTATTACTATTATTCAAAAATATTACACCCGCGTTGCGACATTCATAAATCGTAAACGTCAACAAGATCAAGATACTAAAAAATGGCGACAACGACAATGCTGCAATGGGCAGGCGAGGGCTTCGTAGCCTCGTTAAGGGTATTAATTGGATTCATTTTCCACGTCTAGAGACTAGAAATTAACGACGAACGAGTGCTTCGCTTCAGAGATGAAACTATGACGAAACAAAGATGACCCTGGGCAAGAGCTCTGATAAAACTTCCCTAAACCATGTTATATGCCAAATATATCCCGAGAATCCCAATGGGTTATATTCCTGCTAACGAAGAGATAAAGTTGGTTCTAATTCTCTGATAACAAGGTGTCACCCGGTTTTAACCCAAACACAAAAACAAAGTTACATTGTGGCTCTGCAACGAAAAATGGGATCAGTTGCAGATAAGCTATAAAACATTGTGATAAAACTCGGTTCTATGAATAAGCTCAAGTTAGGATATCGCAGAGATATCACAGGTCAACTGGGTATTTACCTGGAGTTTAGTTATGGCTTATTCATACTATGGACATACAGGGTGTTATCACCAAACTATACGGTGAAAAACGATAAGGTCTACACCTGTTGGGGTGTTTCCCCAGCACAGGGTAACCGGGATATTTTGAAATTTTTACAGTGCCGCTGGTGATAAATTTAAAATTAATGTTCTCAAATATTTTTGCAAACTGGACGATCTGCAAAACGTGCATTAAAAATTGTCTCCATTTGATGATAGTTTCGCATCTGGCCAAAAATAAAAACAGCTTCGATTTTTTGTTCTAACAAGCGATAATGAACCATGATGAACACAATAATCAACACAATAACACATAATCACAAATCAGAAATTAGAATAAATATCTTACACACGGTGAATACTGAGAACGAATTAACTGACAAACGTTATCTAATTTGTATACATTTAATTGCGTGTCACCATGTTTTTAGATTTTTTTTTTATGTTCGGGACACCCACAAAAGGAATATCTTATACTTCTCAACGAACGGTGCGTGTGCGGAGAAGATGTACTTTGGACTTGAAGAGCTATAGGTTGTAGTTTTTGAGAAAGACGTTACTCGGAAGTCCATTCCAAACAAAGGGTCCCGAACAGCGACGTCCTAGATGATCGCAATTAAATCGTACGTTGATGAGCAGCTTGTGTCCGACTGATGTTTCTATTTGTCCGACTGATGTTTCTATTTGGCACAACTCTGGGCGGGATCATAAGTGACAGCTCCTTCGAGCACCTTCCGTAGTAGTATCGATAGTAAAGAGATATGTCCGCCACTTTTCTTCGATGTTCAAAGCTATCAAGGTCTTTAGTCACTGGGCCATGCACAAGACGGACTGCTGAAGAGCAGACTGTATGCAAGTGTTTGGGTGCCGAGTTCCACATGGGAACAGTATTCCAGAGTTAGTCTTATCTGGGCCTTATAGAGTAGTAAGAACTGATGAGGTGAATAAAACTTTTTTGCTCTAAAGAGTGCTCCTAGCTTTTGTGCTGCTGCTTTGGCGATTTTGATGACGTCATTACGCCAAGACAGGTTATTTTCTACGGTGATTCTCTGCAGGCTTATGGATAAGACCATAGTCAGTGTTCTGTCATTGATAAGTCAGGTCCTGCAGTGTTTGTTTTTTTTTTTGAGAAAACAGCTGCTTGAGTCTGTCCTGCGTTAAACTAGATATTATTTTTTCATCCCATTCCATGATGGCATTCATATCCTCATTGATGGCAGCAATCTGATTTTGTCGCTCGCGTCGGGAACGAGCAGCGATCATTGGAGTCCGTGACATGAATGAGGATATAAGAGTGGTGTCGTCTGCAAAGCTGTAAAGATAATTATGTGTCCTGTCTAAGAGATCGGTGATATAGAGCAGGAATGGTGTAGGATATAATATACACCCTTGAGAACTCCGGCATTGATTTTAAATTCCTCCCAGATATGTCCATCAATACCAACTCGGATGCGTCGATCTCTTAGGAAATTGAAAAGCCATAGAAGCAGTGCCGGTGGTAGTCCATGTGCTGTCAATTTGCTTAACATTTCGTCATGCCACACAATATCAAATGCTTTGGATATGTTGATTGCCACTACATGAGATTCACCGTAGCTCTCGATAGCTTTGGTCCACGGGTAGGTCACGTAAATCAGGAGATCTCATGTGATCTGTGCTTGCGGAAGCCATACTGGCGAATGATGTCGGCAATTGAACGGTAGTTATTTCGAATCGTTTTTTTCTTACGTTTCTTCAGGATTGGTTGCACCTGAGCGCATATCCAACTAGAACGACATGCAGTTCTGTATGATAGGGAGAAAAGCCTCCATAGCGGAGTTGTTAGTTCAGCAGCTCATTTCTTAAGCACTCTTGCGGAAACACCATCCGGTCCTGTGGCCTTATTAGTGTGTAGGCTTTTGAGTATTTGTTTCACTTCGCATTGGCGAAATACCTGACCTGGCATTGAGGAATTCACTCTCGGGATAGTTGGGGAGTCGTGCCTTGAGGATCTAAAGTAGAATTTAATACATACATTTCGGCAAGAATGTTCGCTTTTTCTTCGGCCGTTTCCGCTATATTGGTCAGTAGTGGGATTGACGTCTTTGAGAAACCCTGATTCACAGCTTTGGCAACTTACCAAAAGGATCTTAATCCGTTAGGATAATTGACAAGCTTGTTCTTGATCTGCTTATTGTATCTCTCCTTGCTCTCGTCAATGGTCCGCTTACACTAGTTTCTTGTCGTGATGAAATATTTCGATTTTCGGCTGTCGGATCTCGGCGCCATTTGCGGTAAGCGGCATTTTTAACATTGACCACTCATGAGCAGTTTTTCCCGAACCAAGGTTTACTGTTTGAGATACGTTTCATAGAAAATGGGATGAAAGCTTCCATTCCAGCTAGGATAACTTGAGTTATATCATCAGCAGATTCAGAGGTGTTTTGATTCCTAAAGCAGACATCTTTCCAAGGAATAGAAAGATAAAACTCGCGAAGATCACGCCACTTTGCAGATTTGTAGTGCCAAACCTTTCGGGGTACCTGTGACTCCTGTGTTTTGATAGCAAGTTCACAGGTTGCGGAGATAAGATTGTGGTCTGATCAGCATAACGGAGGTTGGACAGTTACGGTGCAGAGGTTAGGACTAGTTGTTAAGAATAGGTCCAGTTCAAGGAGCATAGAACCTACCAGTTCGTCAACCAGCTGAGTAAGTCCATGACTTACAGCGAAAGTCTCGGCTTCTCGTCCTTCATCGTCGTTTTTGTTGGAGTGTTTCAACCAATCGATGTTATGTACGTTGAAGTCTCCTACTATGCCAGTTTCTGCCGTTGGATAGTTGATTTGCAGAAAATCAATTTAATTGCCAAGATTTGAGAAAAGCCGTTTATATTAGTGTTCGCTAGGTGGTCTATACAAGCAACAAATGAATTTGCTTGCTCGATCTGTGCTTCATTTCAACCACATGACATCGAAGTTCTTAGGTTCGTATGTTTCTTCTCGTTCACAACATAAATCGTCTCGTATGAAAACAGCTAATCCAGAGTTATATCGAAATCGGCCGCCAGGCGAGCCTCCACCCGGAGATCCGAATGGGAAGCTATTTTACCTCGGGAGTATTTTGATCTGGGAGGCGCCATCATACAATATTTCTGCTTTTCCACCCTGGGAATCGGTTCATAAAGGCATGGTGACGAAACATGGACCAGAGGTCATTTCACGCTACCTAAACCAATGTGGTGCTATTTCATCGGGCGATGCGGGATGACCACACCTACCACTACTAATACTTTATTTATTCAATTGCAGTTTGGGCCTATACCATTTGTTCCGCCAGCCCGCTAATGCTTCTAAAGCAACTGACTGATACTGCTTTATGACGATGTAAATTTTAAACTTAAACGGCAAAAACAAGTAGCAAATATTCAGTTTTAATAAGCCTCCATCTTGTTTTCGGTTTTTGGGTCAAAAGGTAGTTTTTTTCTCCTATTGGTCACACCAAAATTTTGTAAAAGAAAAATTAGCGGGTAGAGAGTTAGCATTCTTTAATATCCCCTATATTAAAAATTGCACTGTATATTGTAATATATTAAGGATATCTTGGTGCTATAAAAACAATTAATATAAATACGTTTGTTAATTTTTATCTTTTTTAAGAGACATACATATACTTTCGCATGGCAGCGCAATGTTAAAAAAAAAACTAAAAAGAAAACAGTATTAATTTTTCTAAAAAACAGCCCTATCGGAGCATTTATATTTCCTTACTTTTGAGGTGCAACTTGATTAAAATACAATATTCATTTTACAGAAGCAGTGAACTCTATGCAGTCATAATTAATCGCTTTTGTGTTCCATTTATAATTAATATCTTTTAAATATAACTGCAGCATTGTACCAAATAAATCAGCTTAAATAACAATATAAATAGTGACTAGTATGTCATTAGTTTTTCAAAGTTTGTATCAAATCTCAATATTTTTTTTCTAGCAAATGTTTATAAAAACATTTTTTAGAACCCTTGTTTAACACCCTCTATTATTCAAATTTCAATAAGTTCTATATTTTGTTAATGTGAAGTTTTCCTTACTGTACCTCTAAAATATATGACACTATTTCCCATACATATCTAACAATGGCAATAATGTCTCTATAGATTAACCGAGCACTAAATATAGAATGCTACATCGATTTCAAACGATTATAACTTGAAAACGGATAGTACTTTAACTTGTTTGTAACTTTTCTAATTAAAAGATCTTAGGGTCAAGACGTTATGGAGAGAAATCATGGAATTAGTGTTTCTGAAGGATATAACAACTTTGGTTATGATACTCAATTAAAACATCCTATATATCATTCCTCTACCAAGACGGCTATCCCTTAAGATTTTAACACATTCATACTTTTTCTTATTTATCTTCGGAATTATGTTCGCTATAGACATTTAAACTGCCCTTGCGTGCTAAGGAATCGTAAGTCAAATGTGTTATCATAGAGATCGACTTACAACATGAAAAGCGGTTATTCAGATAAATTTGCCAAGAATTATTTTCAATACTAAACTGAATCATTTAAGGTTCTTTACCAGATACTTAAGTAAAATGTATATATCGAGCACAAGTCTGACCATAAATACGGACAAAACCTCCGAGTAACACGGGTTGTTACGAATACAAAACTTACAAAATTTGAACTCACCCAATTATCTGAAAAAAAAAAATAGTAAATGACTTAAGGTGCAGTGATTCTTCCTGTACATAATAGGGATTAGGAAAAAGTACCAGGACTAAAAGATAGAACTGAACTGGCTTTTTTCATCTTTCGTCA
Source organism: Pissodes strobi (assembly GCA_016904865.1). Taxonomy (NCBI): domain Eukaryota; kingdom Metazoa; phylum Arthropoda; class Insecta; order Coleoptera; family Curculionidae; genus Pissodes; species Pissodes strobi. The sequence goes on along the minus strand of MU185247.1, from coordinate 133,106 downwards.
TCCTATATATGAACATAGGGAAAAATACATAAATATCTGCACTAGCTTTTCATCGCAAAATTACGCACCCTACTACCATCTTCCAAGGAGAATATATTGTTTTTGAATACATATGTAGGGTTAGTTTGGGTTAGTACCCACTATTACTATCTCTGAAACGGTAAGATCTACAAGGTCCGTTATATTAAAAATATACATAATATTTGGTCATCTAATTAGCTGCGTGGAGGTACTGCCTTTTGTGACAAGATTTTTTTTTAAATGCAGGACTAGATGCTAATAGATTTGTATCCCATCAGTTTGATATAAGATTTATCTAGTTATTCTTTATCTTGATTTCCAAATCAACCTAATAGAAAAATAAAATCTACTGCACCAACATTAAAATATTGCAAGATATTTGAAACTTTTTACTATTTTAAGGACAGATGTATTCAAATATTAATACGAATTAAAAAAAATAATCTTATCTTATTAAGAACTAGATACCTACTTACACAAAGTAGATTATACATTACATTTCGTTTAAAATAAAAATCTTCTCATCTAACTGCTCAAAGTGCCGTCCGATATTTCTTAAGCATTGTGTTGCTTTTTTGTTATGTACTTTGTTTTAATGGTTTTATAAATTTCAGCATCGTTTATTTTTTTTATAACTCGCTAATTGTACCCTACGTTTTAGATCCTCTACATCATATGTTATTGTTTGGTACACCTGATTCTTTTTTGTAGTCCCGTATGGAAAAATGCATTGCAGTTATATCAGATGGACGAGCTAACCAATTTATGCATCCATAATTGCTAGCCCAAGTAATGGGTAGAAAATGATGTATAAATCGGACAGGTCGACGATCACGGTGTGCAGGGATACCATCCTGGTTAAAAAAATTACAAATGTCTATACATTTTGAAAAACTTAAAATATTTACGTTTATCTGGTTAGAATGGTAGATGGTGATCAGACACGAAATAATTCGCTAATTTGGAATCAGGATTATCTAAACAAACGTTGATCCTGAATCTTTCTTGGAGCGGAGTCTCCTTGTGAAAATGTTTCTATTAAGCTACTACAGAATCTGCTGTCGTCCGATCATATCTACATCTTGTTTCATTTTGCATATCATTGCACTAACCCGAACTAACCCAATCTACAAAATTGCTCCTCTTTGATAATCTTCTAGCCTCAGACGCTGCACAATTTATTGGGACACAAAATTTTTCGTTTTACCCGTTTTTTTCTGGCAATTTCTGGTAATTGCAATTGATATTTCCTAAAATTTTTACTTCAATAGAAAAAAAAACATATCAGTACAAATTACAAAATCATACCTTATTGAGTTGTCACCCTCTTCCAAAATACAGAATTGTGTCTGTTTCAAGGTTTTATGTCCGATCCATACTTTCACAGATATGTCCAAATAGGAGAGTTCCACATACCAGGTATTTCGTAAAATTTTAAAAATAACTGCGTTAGTATGTAAACCTATCGAAGGAGATGCATGGTATAAGACCTGTAATATACATTTAATAATTTCTAGCCTTACAACAAATATTACCATCTTTTCCTATTTAAGAAAAAACAGGGCTTCAGAAAATATTCTTTAGTATACATGTTTTGCAATGATGCGTTGATAAATAAAACCCTAGTTATGCACCTCGATTTCGGGATAAAAAGTAGTAATATAGCAACTTTTTTTTCTATTTTAGCCTACCCAGTATATCTTACCGTTTCGGAGAAAGCGCTACTTGTACCACTTAAAATAGACAGACTCTACCTATATACAAATGTAGCTAGCATACTTAATTTAGGAATCAAAAAGTGTTCGATTTTTGTTTGTATGTACAGAGATATCCAAATAAAAGTGAACAGGTCTTATAACTGTTTTATTCTTAAACATGGGAACATTTTTTCAATATGGAAGTTTTGGGGATTTTTATGGACCATTCTTATATCTTATCAGCAGAGCAATTTAACATCGATTAAAAAATATCAAAAACATCAATCTTCTTGCTTATTTTAAATTAGATGGTTTTTTGATTCTAGGTCAAGTTCTGTACATATCTTGTATTATAAACACCTTGTGCGGTTTATCATTGGGTTTTAAAATATTTTAAAATAAATAAAAAATCGCATGAATATACTTTCAGTAACTATCCGGGTTGTATAAGTACCTACAACCTGTTTTAATTTTTATTGCAGTTAAGTCAAGGTAATGTCAAGATTGACCATAATACTTTAGCAAATGAGATTCTATTCAAATATAAATGTTGTTTTTTTATTAGATATTAATGTTTAGAAGTAATAAAAGTAATTATAAGTAATAACAAATGAATTACAACATAAATAGATAAATGTTAGCATTGCCAAATAAATATCAAAATAATTTTTTGACATGTCCGCCATATATTTGTTCGCACTTTTAACATAGCCAAAAGCGGTCTTATCGTACGGGTCCAAAGGTCACATTTTTCAATAAATGTCATTCCTTTGACAGATTTTACGCGCAAAATCTGCCACGAATGAAGTTTTTACTGAAAATTTTGACCTTTGGACCCGCACGATAAGATCGCTTTTGACTATACATTCTCGACATTTTATTTGGCTTACTTACGATGAAAATTTTAAAAAGTAGCAGGTATTTCGTTTGCAACCTGGATAGTTACGTTTAAAGTAAATATATTTATGCGAAACTATTTTTAATTTAAAATAACCCAATCGAAGTGTCATACTATATATTTTTATTCGTTTGCTAAATTATTTTTCTAATAAGATATATGAACGATCCATAAAAATTCACAAAATCTTTGGTTTATTAACATTTTCTCCCATTTTTTAAAATAAAAACAGTTTTAAGGCTCGGACATTCACTTTTTATTATATCCCTGAATATTAATCAATTTTGGTTATTATATTTTTAAATATTTTAAAACATTTTTATGCATACTTCATACGATATTTACCATTTTTCATGCAACCACGTCAACGTAAAATTTTTTGACAACGGACATTGCGATATTTATTAATGTAAGTTTAAAGCGGACTTTTCTGTTTTGGCCACCACTAGCATAGTTATCCAGCACCTGTCTCTTGTGGTAGACGAGTTTAGTACTTGTTTTTTGATCTTCTAGAACCTTGTTTGTATCGTACAGATAATATTGCACACAAGGTATTTTTCAGGTGTATGTGTAAATAATCTAAAATACAGTTTTCATGATTTAAAGTGTTGTAATAAACGAAACAATACATTATTTATTTAGTTGGCATATTATAAATAAATCAAACACCTGGAATGTTACTTTTATCCAATAAATATGCAAAAATATAATTATTTATGATGTAAGTAAGGTCTATTAGACATTTCGATTGTATCATTATTATCAAGGTAAATAAGAAAAGTTGATCAGGTTGAGGATAAATAATTATATTTTTGAGCGTGCCAAGAATCTTTTATTCGAACATTTCTATAAAAAATCCCCAGCCGTGTTAACTAATCATATAATGTAATCTTCTAGCCGACTCTTCCTTTGAAGGTGCCAGTAAGTATTAAATAGAAAGTAAAGAGTATATATATACTACTACAACACAGTTTTATCCGAAATACTAAAACACAATTGACTTTCGATAAACATTACCAGGAAAAGACCATCATCTCTTGATGATGATGATATTGTTAGCGAAACGCCCGAGTTCAAAAATTGTATTTCCGTATTGTAGATAAAACCGGATTGTAGTGCATTTTGTCGAAAGTTTCAAACCCCAACCACAGCATATATAACATATATATATATAGCCTGGTAATGTTTATCGAAAGTC
>MU185247.1:109185-129192 GCA_016904865.1 Pissodes strobi | reverse complement strand
ATATACAATTACATGTTCACTACCAAATGGAAGATTTCTAAATAATATGCAAATTTCTTACAGAACCCGGGAGTGCTCCTAGAAATGTTCAGGTACGTCCGTTAAGTTCAAGTACCATGGTTATACAATGGGACGAGCCTGAGACACCAAATGGACAAGTAACGGTTAGTAAAATACCTTTCATAACTTGGTTAGTATGTTACACTTTATAACGCGGTCGGTATAAAAGTGCCAATCTTATAGATGTTAAATAGCGAAGAAATAGATAGCCTCAAAATTGTCTATAAATAATAATATGTTTCATAGCTTGCAAATATTTGGTTTCAAATTTGCTTAGATTTGTTTCTATACTCATTCCATAATGGAGCTGATATGATTTATTTTCCTGTAATTAGCCCCTTCGAGCGTTTTTGAGAAAATTGTATGAAAACAGTTGGATCTTTTCATGATACGCATACAATTTAGACTTCCAATCCAGGGACCAAAATATCTATGGGTTGAAGCCGAAATTGTCTGCTTGTCAGGAAAAAGTAGGGTTGTTTTCAATTTTTTTTTAAAAATGCTTGAAATAATTAATTTCCCGAGAAATAGAATCATGTTCTACTCTATTATGAAATGATTATAAAACTGAATGTAAAATAATTTTAAACCAAACATTTACATAATTGGGAAAATGTTGGTGCTGAACGTGCAGGTGTTTTATTGTGGTTGATAAATCACAAAACAAACATAAATTGATTTGGCTTACCTCAAAGATCCATTCTTGATCATCCATTGCTATTTTGATATTTGCACTGATTCTATTTCGTATATGGATAATACATATTATAGCACAGTTAATATTCTAAAAAAAAATGTATATCGTAGAGATCAGCCGTTCTTAGAAACTCGATTTTCGAACATATTAAACAAAACTGAGAATTTAAACTTCTTTTTTTTTTCAAAATTGGCCTTATTTTCGACGTTATATCAGGTCTTATTCAAGACTACAAATGGACAAACAAATCTATTAGGCTAATCATTAAAGCGGCAAATTTATACAAATATTCAATAATTGTTCAGCTATCCTAAACTAATCTAAAAAATGATTCTTGTTAAACTGTATAAACTGATGGCTTCAATTATAAGCTGAACGGATTATTTGTCCTTCCATTTGTAGCCTAGAAAAGACGTGAAATAAACGTCGCTCATTTATCTCCTAAAATATTTTTAACTTGTCACCTGTTTCTTTCAGAATTTAATTTTATTTAATAATAACATAATTTAAGAAATAACTTCATTTCATTCAGTGGCATGGCACTCTAAAAGAGATATAATATAAGAAATCATTTTTATTAATTTTAAAGGATTATTGAACATTTCAGGACTCATTAAATTGTTCTAATCGTGATTCTTTTTAAGTAATCCCAAACTCATAAAAATTCGAAACAATTTAACAAAAGTGTTTGTTGATTTCTCACATATTATGAAGCATACGCCGAACAATTTTCATTATTAAACTTAAGAAAAAAAGTTAACGATATTTTAAATTAAGTTATTATGTTATTTCTTAAAATAAATAATTTCTCTGTATGAACCAATCTTTTTCATAGGGTTACAAGGTTTACTATACAACTAGTTCACAGTTACCAATGGCCCAGTGGGAGTCGCAAGTCGTGGATAATAATCAATTGACAACTATTAGTGAGCTTACGCCTCATACCATTTATACCATTCGAGTACAAGCATTTACATCTGTTGGACCTGGTCCATTAAGTCCGCCTGTCCACGTGAAAACGCAACAAGGTATGAATAATATAAAATTTCATGATTAACATGATTAAAGTTATGCCAAATATGAACTAAATATAAGAAATGTTCAACGTCAACAAAATTTCTGTGCAAAAAGTGTATCTCATTTTTTAGCTAATTGCCATGTTTGCAAATGTTTGAAAATCCTAAAATATCACATTAATTTTGGTATTGTTAATTATTACAAATAATGACACATTACATAGTTTTAAATACTTATTGACGTGTTACCTTCTAATTAATAACTAGGGTTACAGCTAAAATTATTACGGGGAGTAATTCCGACATCGATTCTAGATAATATTCGATTGAGCTCCTAAAATGATTTTTTGTTATTAGATTGTTTATATAAAAATTTTCCATTGTATATAAAAGACCTGTCAGTAAGTAGCTTTTGAATTAGACAAAAGACAAGTTTATATAAAATAAATAGGTATATGCTTTATAGACTATAATAAAGCCTTCGATAAGGTAAAGCATGACCAACATATAGACCTTCTTAAAAACAAAAACCTGGATAGACAAGATGTAAGATTAATCTCAAATCTGTATTACAATCAACGAGCCACAGTAAAAATTGAACTGGAAAAATCTGAAGAAATGGAAATAAAGAGAGGAGTCAGGCAAGGCTGCATATTATTGCCATTATTATTTAGTGCGTATTCGGAGCAAATTATATTAGAAGCCTTGGAAAATGAGACCTACGGTATAAAGGCGATTGGAGTTTTGATTAACAACATCAGATATGCCGACAACACAGTAATAATAGCCAATAGTTTGGAGAATTTAGAAAGAGTTATGAGCAAAATAGTAAGATTTAGTGAGATTTACGGACCCTCCCTCAATAACAAAAAACCAAGTATATGCAAATATGCAAGAACAACAACACAAATGAAATCTTAATGGTTGGAGGTCAACAGATTGAAAAAGTAAAAAGATACAATTACTTAGGAACGCTTATTACTGAAAACAATGACGATACCGCAGAAATAAAAACCGGAATTGAAAAGGCTCGTACCAACTTTATAAAAATGAAAAAAGTACTATGTAGCAGAGATTTGACGTTAGGCCTGAGACTACGATTGGCAAAATGTTGTGTACTCAGTGTGCTCTACTATGGTGAATCATGGACGCCAAATGCAGATGCAATGAGACGCTAAATGCAGATGCAATGATAAGAATTTCGTGGGTAGATCGAATTACTAACATCGAAGTGCTAAGAAGAATCGGTAAACAAAAAGAAGTTGAACGTACAATTAAGGAGACAAAGCTGCAGTATTTGGGACACATAATGCGCGGCGAAAGTTACAGCCTCTTACGATTAATAATGCAAGGGAAAATAGAAGGCAGAAGAAGGATAGGAAGAAGAAGAAGAATTTCATGGCAAAAAAATTTGAGAGAATGGTTTGGTTGCAGGTCCAAACAACTTTTTAGAGCAACTGCCTCAAAAGTTGCGATAGCACAAAGAACGATTTATCTATGAGCAAGAAAGTGAAACAGAGTTCTGAGAGAAATAGTTTGCAGCTTCAATAAAGGAAAAACTAGCATGACAAAAATGGAAAAATACCTGGATATACTAAATAAGATTTGGAATGCTCTAATAAAATTGTGTTATATCAAAATTTAAAAACTATTATGAAAAATATTTTTGTAGTAAAACATATAAGGGAACAGATGTGATTAGCCAAGAATTAAACGATATAGATGTATGTTGAAAAATCGAAAATATGTAGTACTGAAAATGTGATCATCATAAATTCTAGTGAAGCTACTTAAATAATAAGCAATCACTTTTTAAAAGAAACACGATATCATTAGAAAATTTCAAGATCAATCTGGAATTACGCAATCAATAAAAATTAAATTAGTAAAACTGCTGGGAAGAAAAACATATCAATCCAGCTACCCTCCAATTTAAAATTAGCGAACTTAATATTTTAAGGGATCAAGGTATTAAAATGAAAAGTAAAGATGGATACTAGTTATTTCAAAAATTCAAGATAAGGATGAACGTAAATTAGAATCCAGCTGCACTGTTCACAAATCACATATCAACGTAATAAAATATAGGATTATAACATGGCACACGGCGAAAAAGGAGTTGCAGAGATATATTTTGCTGTTAAATAATAAAAAAAAATTACCATTTAGAAAGAGTGGCAGTTTAGGTAATGGTAGTGCATAAATTTAAATTAAATACTTATATGACAATTGGAGGGGGGGGGTTCTGGGGGGTTAGATACTTTAAGCTTCAGAAATGTTTTGGCAAAGGCATTTATATTTATTGTTTTTGGACACATAGACATTTTCCGTGGTAAACATTCGGACACCTTGCACAGTAAAATATTGTACCAAAAACAAATTGTATGCTATAGCCGTATAAACCATAGTTACCAATTGATCATTTGATATAATAGGAAATAGACAGATTATTAGAGTGAAAAAATCCTCTCATCAAACTAAAGGAGTTACATTAACATGTGTCCTTAAAAACGGCGTATTCATAATATGAGGTGTGTAAAACAGTGTAATAAAATATTTTATGTAAATATTTTATAAGAAAATAACGATAGAAAAACGTGATTCGGTACAGTGCTTAAGCATTTATAGGTACTTAGGTACGTCATCTACAGTCATTTAACTTGATTATTTTGATTCAGTGTCATAAACATAATTAATAAATTGATTTTTTGACTCTCTAATTTTGAGTTAGCAGTTTGATGATAAAAATTTGCGAATTTATTATTTAAAACTGTATTAATGAACTGTCGTTTCGTCCAATTTTTGCTTAGGTGTACCGAGTCAGCCCAGTAGTTTACGTGCTTCCGATATCGGTGAAAGTTCGGTGACACTACAGTGGAGTAAACCCACTCACTCGGGTGAGAGTATAGTAAGTTACGAACTGTATTGGAATGACACTTACGCGAAAGAAAAACATCATCGGAGGATTCCCATCTCTGAATCTTACACGTTAACAGGGCTCTACCCCAATACGCTATACTATGTATGGTTGGCGGCCAGATCTCAGAGGGGGGAGGGAGCAACCACACCTCCTATACCCGTGAGAACTAAGCAGTATGGTAAGATTTTACAGCGTTAAGTATTAGTTTTAGACTTAGTTATATGGCCATTTTTTTGAAGAACACATACACGTTTGACATCCAAAAAAATTATATTATTAACCGACAGGAAACGTGTTTATGTTGAATTAATCCATTTCAGAAGAATGCATTTAAATCAATCGGCATACACACTTTCCACGCCTACAGAAAAATGTAACCTAATGTCATTTCTAAACTATATATATCATTCATTCCAAAAATGTGTTACACATTTCAAAATAATTGGTTAACTTATGAGCAGAATTTAAATATTTTATGAATAAAAATGCAATGATATATATATTTGGAAATCAAGTTCCTAAAAAGTTTGAATATATAGACTTAAACTATTGTTAATGTTCATTCTATAAATATTCAAGCAAAAGTATGATATCCTAATCAGTTTTTATTGCTCTTTAGTTCTAAAAGCATTGGAGCAATGCAATTTGAATGATTTTATGGTACACATACGTTACATTTTACCCATCTTTACTATAAATGAACATAATATCTCTATACAGTTAATAATGATATGCATCATATAATTTTTTTGCCTTAAGTGGATTTTCTGTAGAAACGGCATTTAAATCTCAAGTTTTAATTAGCTCTATAGACTTAAAAACTTAGTGTAAAAAGATGTATATGCACATCAATATAAATTGATTAAGACTTTATTAAACTTAGAAATCAATGTTTTGCCGCATTGAGGAACTTAATTGATCAATCGACTGAAGAGATTATTGATCAAACTGTTGCTTTCTCGAATAGAAATATAATAAATTTTAAGAAATATATTTAGTCCCTGTTTCCTTATGTGACCATACATTATAATAACTAGTTCACATTAAATGATACTCTATATATTTTTTCCAGCCTTTTGGTTATTTTTATTGTTCATTATTAAAGATAAAACTATAACTGAAATAGTAAAACGTGGTGTCAAAATATAGAGTATATTTCAGTTAAAATTCGAGCTTCGTACTGTTTCCAGTCAATCCGAAACTTACAACTAGAAAGCATAGAGTCTCACAAAAGCGACTGTTTCGAATATATCATTAAAATGAACCTTTTAGTAGTTCTTCTTGAATTATTGCATATTCAACTCCAGCAATTTCGTCATGATTTCTTTTTTATATGAGAATCTTTAATTCTTCCTATAAACTACTGTAAAACTACACACAGCACTGCAATATTACTGTCTCATACATAAATACTTTGATATTGAATTTGAGTAAAAGAAAATTAACAATAGTTGTGTTTGTATAGTTCAAATTTTAGGCCACCAGATTAACCCTTTTTATTCTATAGATAGCGTGTGACGAGTGATTTTATTTCCATTTTGAGTATTTAGTTTAGTGCGTTTGCGCGTGTGAATGTGCAATTTGCATTCAAATATAAGCATGCAGTAACATTTTAGTCAGTGGATTATTCAGTTTTTAAAAAGCACTGCACAGTACTGGCTATGTGATTACTATAAGTGCAAATGCACCTTTTTGTTTTGTTACTTATTACATTCTACATTGTTCTCATTTCTACTTTTTAATGTTTTTTTTTTCTCTTGGCTCAAAGTAGTATTTTTTTTTGCTTGACAAGAGTTTTAATGATCAAGTTGTCAAAGAAAAATGGGTAATAAATAATATACTCAAGAAGTGTATTACTTGCAGTATCACAGATTATTTATTTTTATTTTCGAAGGATATTTTCTTACTATTTTTAATATCATCATTTTACTAAATTATTATTTCTTCTGCTTCTCATGGTATATTTGAAACATTTAGTGCTTTTAAGGTACGATAAACTAATTTCTGATAATTTTCGCAGAGGCAAAAGTAACAATATAAAAATTATTTTACTACATACACAAAACATTTGTATTTACACATTAATTATATATCAATCCATTCTTTTAGTCTGCAATTCGATATTTAATTTCCCCCCTATTTGCGTATATTTATTATGTTTTTAATTATTTTGCTTGGCTATTTCAGGTTATTTATTTAAAAGTCAAATAAAAAATAATTTATTAGCTTAGTGATTCATTAGCTTAATTTATACAACTTGAAAAATAATTAAATTTCATATAAAATAATATAATTTAAGGTGCAAAAGCAGTGTTGACATTTTTAACACGATTTTGCCAAATCTGATATACAGCAGCCTCTTACTTTTTTGAATTTCATAGTGAGGAGTATCAAACTATATTTCACTAGTAAGTGAAGAAATAAGTTCCCTGTAAGTATAAAATCTATAAGTAATTACGCTATTTACCTAACGCCGCCATTGCTTGATACAGTAATTAAATTTAGATTATATTCTCCAAGAAAGGCTATTTTCCCAAAGATTTTTCTCCCCTAATGTATCGCTGCGTTTGAAAGTATGATTTAAAAAGGTACATATTTTAGAGTCGCCAGAACGTTGACTATACATTTGAGGAAAACTTTTATTATTGACTTTTCGGCAAATTGTCGGTGAACTGCAGTGGGTACAAAAATTTAAAAAAACTACTGTTTAAATTGAAAAATATACGAAATCACTAAAATACCACTAGAAAATCTATAAAATTTGTTTCATTTGATATGTATTTCATATTCAACATTTTTTTAATTCAAATTTCATTTTACAAATTTACATTTTTGCACTTTTTTGCCAAACTTCCATATAAAATTCGATGATGGCATAGTACACAGTTATTGTTTCGTAATGTATTAAGTTTTACTAAGTATATCATTTTATGAGAAATCAACAACAAAAAATATTTTTACATTCAGGTAACTTTCTGTATTTGTATTATAGTCTGTTTCTCACCCAAATATATCATATTCTGAAACAAGTTTTATTTGACTATTAAAGTAAGGCGCTCTTAAATGATTGGTTAATAAATAAGGAGGTGATTCCTTAATTGGTTTTAAAATAAATAATGCATGTAAATATATGTTCTAAACGGCTTAGATTTGTGATACAGGGTGATAAAATGAAAATTAAAAAAACTTGGATTTGCTAACAAAAAAGTTTACAAAAAAAAATCTATCATCATTGGTTGGAAATTGTCGTAAAAAACACCTATAGTGAGCTTAGGTTCTATTTTATCAGTAGTAATTAGACCAGAGATCTAAATAAGATTTACAGAATGAATGGAATGGAGCATTTCTGAAATTTTTGGACGAAAAAAACTGAAAAATTTACACAAAATTGGAGCAGGCAGTTTGTGCAAGGATATTCATCAAACAAATTTAGATTTTGTAATGTAAAATTCCAACACCGGAAATAGGAAATATTAGCAGGTTATTAGATAATGCATGTAATTATACTAATTCGGAAAAGAAGATAGAATTCAATTATTGTAATTGATGCCACACCCATAGAATATTTCAATAAAACTAATGCAATAACCTCAAAATTTGAACGCGTAAGAGTACATTAATTTAATGTTGAGCAATTGAAACAGAAATATTAAAATTAGATTAGAATATTTAAAATTAGAATAAAAGCATTTTTAATCGAAGTGGAAACATACTGTATAGATGATTATTTTGGACAGGTATAGATAATCAGTGTTCCCTTTATTTTTGTTCTCTTTTTTTCACTTGGTATTTCTTTTTGTTGACGCCGTTTCACTTTGTCATAGTATGTTTTTATGTGCCGTGTACAGGAAATGTATTTTTTAGGTGATTTGAAATAAAGAACATTTATTATTATTATTATTATTATTATTATTATTATTAAACTGGACAAAAGCATAACATTGATTGTCTTATAGTTCATCAAAACATAAAAGAAGTGTATTGCAAAGAAATAAATAACATTGATTGTCTCATAGTTCATCAAAACAGAAAAGAAGTGGTTTGCAAAGAAATAAACCACCATTTTTCTGAACGAATAAAAGACAATGAGTGAAGGTATTGAAGAAAATATTTGTAACCTAAATTCGATAATATCACCATATTTTAATTAAAATTATTAAAATAATGAAAGTATAGTTATCAAATAATCCAGAATATTGCAGAGATAATGCTTAATAAATTATCACATTATTTGGAAAGTAAAAAATTATTGTTTAATGTCAATAACATGATTTTTGTATATATACAGAGAATACAGCAAATGATATTACTACGGACATTCAATTGCAATCTGATCAGAATATAAAATGCTGTTTACTATCCTTAGATTTGTGTAGAGCATTTGACAACGTTGACCAAAATATGTTATAATATATCCTTGCAGTTAGTGAAAATATTTATCGTTGGTTTCAAAATTACTTACAAAATAAAAAGAAAACAAACTGGAATTAACGTAAGTTTTGAAAAATAAATTACTTGTGGATACCCACAAGGAACAACATTATGAGCTATGTTGCTTACAGATTATGTAAATTATATTTCAAAATTTAAACTCAATGACCCTGTGAAGTTATTTGCTGAGGATACTTTTAATGCTTATTTTGAGCTGTCTAACTTCTCGGACGCTTTCATTTTTTTGGACATTCTTTAAAGATATTTGATAAAACTTCCGATTATACTCACAAGTTTTAAGTTTTATTAAAAACTGCTTAAGCGTATATCACAAAAGGTTAATAAAGATAGGAAACAATGACGCCGAAACACTTCAGTGGATTTCGAGAACGAGTAATAATGCTATATGCATACCCGAATCCGAGTTGACGCATTATTTGATTTTTTTCGCTAGCGGTTAAACATTTTGTGAAATCTTTTCGAAACAGCAAGAAATATAACAAATACAATTATTTCAAAAAATTGCTGATGTTGTTTCGTAGATATTACTAATAGTATGCTGTATACCAGATTGGAAGTATATGTCATAGAAAATGGATCAGGTAAATTAACATGTTACCACCCTATATCATAAAAACTAAGCTGTTTAAGATATATCTGTATTTATATGGCTTTCTTGTCTTAAGGCCAATAAAGAAATCGTTCTATTAAATATACTAAATCATTTTGGAATACCCTGTATATCGATGGGAATTTATTTAGTAACGTTTATTATCATTTATTTCCCTCTTGTCAACTATCTGTGCCAGGAGAATATTTTTATAGAAGCAATGAAGTGTTTCTTAAGATAGAAAATGATAATACACGTTCAGCTTAAACTGCGCACATTCGAAATAGAACTTTGTCGATAGTTTATGTTTTGTTTATAGAGCTAATATTTTAGTGGGGTGTCAATTCAATTTAATATATTTTTCTTCGTTTTATTCGGACGTGTCAGTTTTGTCTTCATTTACTAATTGTATATATAGGATATATTTCAAACCTACCATACTCTCCCTTTAGCAATATGCCTTTTATATATCTGAAAAATAAGTCGATAATTTTTTGAGAAAGCCATTTGTTTCACTTGTCCTTCACTGGAATGCCATTTTGCGGTTTTAAACTTAGGGAGCGAATATTTCCCGTTATATTAAATAAGGCCTTTACTATTATTAGCGTCAGCAAAAGTTTTTTACGTATTAGTTTTCAAGTAATAGAACGAAAACACATCCTGGCAACATTCTATGAGTTTGAAATTATTTTGCATATTAGAGAGATAATAATAATTTGAATACTGTTATAAAATACACCGACCTATTACAGCATGATTTAAAAGGTCATATAAAGTTAGAGAAGAAATTTAATAGTTTTTATTAAAATAACTAATGTTAATAATGAATAAATAATAAGTTTCGCAATTAACGAACGATTCTGCAAAAATCTCATATAGTTATTTTTAATATCGTGTACCTATTGCCTGATCTGGTTGATCTAATTCCAGCTCTATAACCCTTATGATAACTCATTCGATTTGCTGAATGAGGTGATAATCATTATTCTTTAAGCATTTTTCCATAATGTTTCGGATCAAACCTATGGATTTTATAAAAAATACTTGTAAAATTTAAATATGAAACATATATGTACTAATAAGTTTCTCATCAATTTAATAGTTCGTACAACTTGATTTTTCCTTAGATCTATGATTTTATATTTTTATTCCAAAAAAATATCTCTAGATCTGTGAAGGGCTCAAAATGAAGAGAAAAATAGTAAAATAAATCATTTAATTTTTTTATTTGAACAAATACAAAATGTTTCATATAAAACTCTACGCAAAAAACATTTACTTACTTTTACTGCCCATGAAATGTAAGGGAACAATTGACCTAATTTGAATTTTGAACAAAATACATAAATTAAACTTTTGCATACAAGATTTTTACACCTTTTCGTGTTGGTCATCCACACAGTGATTGATGGAATTTTGCTTTATATCAACTTTTCGCTTAACATACTAACTGGAAGAATAACCTAAAGTATCATCTTTTAGATTTTAACCTAATTTTGTGGCTAACAAATAAATCTACCCCAAACACTTGTGACCTAGGCATTAAATTAGGAATTTTCAAGATAAGCAAACAACTTCAATATTTCCAATAAATGTGACAAATTTGCCCCGGAGTTCTTTTTTAACCTGTTATTCAGTGGAATGCTTGCAATCTGTGTGTTATATAAAAATACAGACTTCCAAGAATTTTTGAATGTCTTCTTTTTTATATGTCCTAGTTTATTGTCATTTTTTCAAATAATGTACCATTAAAAAATAATTAAAGGCACTATTAAGAGGGATTGAGTTCCGATATTTCCGTTTTGAGGTTTTTATTTCCACGAAATTCTTTTTCTACCTCAGGGAATCAAAAACAAGCAATTTTCCCAATAATTTTAATGGTTTTATGGAGAAGTTTTCTTATAGAAGCAAACGAACTTGATGGCAAATTTTCTAGGACCTGTACAGCCGGTTGTAGAGTGTTCAGAATCGAAATCATCATCATCACCATCACATTTATTTTCCAAAATTGTACAGGGTGGCTCGAATTCGTGTCTATGTATGGGAAACTCAAAAACCGTAAGAGATACAGTGTCGGTCAAATTAAGGCAAAATTGCGCATTTAGGTGCCTAACAATATGCCGTTTAGAAACTTTTAAAATTCCGAGTATTTACGGAGATATCCGGAAAAAACGATATTTTGAAAAATCGTTTTATTTTTTTCCTGGGCTTATTTAAAAATGGATATCAAATTGAATTGCACTTTTGCATTGCCACTTTTTCTCCTCTATCCAATGATGGTATCCAGTTTGACATCCGGCGTTTCGTCTTCTAGGGATCATCACCAACTTTCTTTTTTTAAATACGAACTTTAATTTTTTTTATCGTTTTTCAGATACTATTGGCGTTATTCATATGAGTATATCTTTTTATTTTTTTTTTATTTCTTTTTTATTTTTATTATTTTTTTTTAAATTATATACTTTGCTTTGGCGTAATTTTAAATAATTTAAGGTAGGTACTTTTGAAATTTTTATATTGTATGAAAATATTTAATTTTGTTTTTGAATTAAGGGAAAAAAATACAAAAACAAATTATATATTTTTATTGAATAGAAAAATTTAAAAAGTACCTACCTTAAATTATTTAAAATTACGGCAAAGCAAAACATATAATAAAAATATTAAAAAAATAATAATTAAAATTTAAAAAAGAAATTAAAAAAATAAAAGCATTCATATTTATAACGCCAATACCATCTGAAAAACGATAAAAAAATTTAAAGTTTATATTTTAAAAAAGAAAGTTGATGATGATGCCTTAAATATGAAACGTCGGATTCCAAACTGGATATCATCATTGAACAGAACGGAAAAAATGGCAATGCAAAAGTGCAATTAAATTTGAAATCTGTATTTAAATAAGCCCAGGAAAAAAATAAAACGATTTTTCAAAATTTCGTTTTTTTCCGGATATCTCCGTAAATACTCGGAATTTTAAAACTTTCTAAACAGCATATTGTTAGGCACCTAAATGCGCAATTTTGCCTTAATTTGGCCGACACTGTATCTCTTACGGTTTTCGAGTTCCCCATACATAGACACGAATTCGAGCCACCCTGTACATATCCTTGCGTCCTATGATCTAACTTAAGAAATCTCATTGCTCGCAGAGCTCCTAGAACTAGGCGAACCTATGAGCTCTTTGCTCCGTGATAACAACACCTTGCGGGGGCGGAGAAACCCAGCTTTTCATACAGATCACTGAGAGAACAGTTCGAGTCAGTTATTGGGTCTTGGGTCCCTTTAATCGTGCTAAAACTTGAGCGTTATGTCACGGAATGTTTGTGCCCTGATTCTATTTCTCAAGGCATTTGTCTATGAGTAGATCTACAGGGAAAACAACTTTCGAAAACGCGTTGGAATGACAACACAACATTAACATTTACATGTATACAATGGGAGCAATAGCTTGCACCCTTTAACGGAGGGTGGCTCCACCCCCTTCCCCGACCAAGGTAGGTTTTGCCACCTTATAATTAGCATTTAAGCCCTTAAATTGAATTCGAATTTAAAAATCATATCCTTCAAGGTCAGTTGAGAAGAATTGTAGCATACCTCTAGAAGCTTAGCATAGTCTTCTAGGGCATTCAAAAGTTGAGTTATATTTACAAGAGAGTTAATTTTTTGTTATTTTTTCAATTTTCTGAAAATCGCCTGAAGGGCCTTTATCATGACTAGAGAACTGTTTACTAGTACTTACTGTTTTACGTTCCAATTGTACACTAGCACTATCAACTCTATTGTGGTGCGGGTTTGTGAGTACTTCTGCTTGGAGATTGCACTTTTTGTCGATGAACCGACGTGTACCTCCACGATTGGTACATTTGATGCCATTACTCATGCATTCAGTTATCTGATGGGGGCCTGAGCATTTGAAGCACATTCAGTTTCTGCGGCAATATGTTAATGCATGGCCGTGTCCCTGGCATCGCTTGCACTGCATCACAGCCTTTTAAGTGCGGCGGTGTTTCCAGGAAACACGGACTGACATCAGATCTACATCTATGATTCAGTTGCTTTAACGTCACATCTGCCTCTGCGATGACTAGAAATATCGGATTTCTTGTCTTCTTCATAGCAAGTAGTTCTTTGATTTTGAGTTCATACTTTTCGCTGAGCGCATTTCTAACTTCCTGGGCAAGGATGCCACCGTCCAGCCCCTTAAGGATGACGGCGTATGTTTTTGAAGTTTTTCAGCACGCTCAAATATCCTCTTTAAATTCAGCCAATCTTTAACTTGTTGGTAGAAAATAATAACTGAATTTGTTGTGTATTTCAAGTTGACGTCGGTGACATTGGCTATCTTGAGGTTTGCCACAAAATCTTTATGATTTACTGACCCCCCTTTAATTGCAATGGGGGGTGGCAGTGTTGGTTTAACTTTGAGGGTAGACTTGGGCTAGGGGATCAGTCTGGCAGATCTCCTGGCAGCCTTTATTGTTGCTTCTTCCGACAGCAGTGAAGTATCGTCTTCCCCTGTGTCACTTAGGGCTTCGAATCTGTTTTTTTAGAAATTGTTGCAGTTTGTTGCGTGGCTGGTTCACCATCCACATCTAAGTAGACTTTATGAATGTTTCGTCTGAAAGGTAACGTCTTAAGTGGGGCCTTTGAAATCCGTTGCTGACGTTTTCGTTTCGTTAGAACACGATGGTTCGATATTTAGGGACGTGACGTGAGGGGGTGGAGCCTGAGGTGGGTAATCGTCTGATGCAACCTGCGTCGTAGTTTCCATAGGGATCATAGCAGGGTTACTTTTTACTGAGGTGTCGCAAATTTTTTGCTTCATAGCAAATGTTCAATCTTCATCGGATAAACTTTGTACGAGACCATTTATATTTACTATTAGGTCCAAATCCAAAACATCTTCATCTTCGGAATCTGCTTGTAACAGTTGTAACTCAGCTTCATCTTTTAATCAAATTTTAAGTAGTTTATGAGTTTTTATCATCGAGAAGATTTTTCTTTCAAATCATTTCCTCCAGCGACTCATTTTCTTAAAATAAAATACATTGTCTAAGTACACATAAAAAGCGAATATATTTTGCACAGTGTACCTGATAAGGCAAAAAAGCAAAGAGTTCAAGATCACTAGTCAAATATCATAAGAATTTATAAAACAGGATCTGCTTTCCTGTAAATAAGTTGAAAGTGAGGCAATTTTTACGTTTAAATATTTTATTAGGTTGCAAGTATACAAGACGAAACAAATGGCGATAAAGATAAAATTTTAATAAAACCTTTAACAAACATAGGTTTTATAGAAGGCATACAAAATAATTAAAATAAAAACTTTTAATGAATTCAGATATTAAAAATCGAAATATAATAGATGCAACGAATGTGTGGTCATTTTGCGGTACTCCCTTATATTAAAATGCAATATATAATTGTAAAAAGTAGTATTCAGTCGTTGACTGTAATCAGCTCATACATCGCACCACACTTCATTTATTTTTTTCGTATCCTGTGAAATTATATGAGCAGCTATTTTTCAAAAGTTATCAATTATTTTCCTAAATTCCAATTAAGGGAAATAAAGGACACTTACTTCTTCTTTTAAAATTTTATCATATTTTATCTAACAACCGAAACACCCCATTGTTCTAAAATCTAATTTTATGCAAATTACTCCCTCTTATGTCGACCATAAAATATCCTTTTAAAGTAAAATTTTTATGGTCCGAAAAGGCGTGATGAATATACAGGGCGTTATTTAAGTACGTAGATAAACTTTCAGAGACGAATAATTGGCTAATCTTAACGCAAAAAGTTTTGATAAACATAGACCTTAATCGGCTTCGTTTTCAATATACAGAGTGTTATATTTCTTTCCAATTTTCAAAAGTTAAAAATGTTCTTCTTTACTTATAAAAAAGAATTCATTTAAGCCAAATTTTGTTATAGTTTATCAATTTTATTTCATTTGCAAAAATATTTTAAATAAAAGGTTAAACAAAGTTATTGGTACACGAGATGCAAAACTACAAACTTTTTCGTTTTTCTAAAAAACGTTCCGTTTTTTTGTTAAAGAAGCATATTAGTCAAGTTTCCTGCAAAATTGAAAAGACATCTGCACCATTAAACAACAATCATATCCCAGCAAAACCATGGGGTACATGTATTTTATTAGTTAAGATAAGGAAGATACGCACGAGCTACTGGCAAAACTGAATAAATTTTGTTCTCTCGAAAAACTGCCACTTTATGCAATATATCAAATTTTGATAAAATACCTTCAACACTTTGCATATTAAAAACGAACCTGTTTGGGGCCTAAGTTTATACAAACGTTTTGTCTCACAAATTACCAATGATTTATTTTTGAAAACTTATACTTAAATAGAACCCTGTATAAGAAAAAATATCTTATGTAGACTCAGAGAATACAGTCTTTATGATAACACAACATGTTTACACAAAATACACATCACTCTAACTAACAGCTTCCAGCCCAGACCGAGCGAATGGACTTGGTTCTGAGCTTGCTGGCATTTATTAACATAATGGCCACCCCTAGTTCCGGGTGCGCCACCGAGCAATGTACAGGGCGAAGCGGTAAGTCCAACTGCCATCAGAGTGTGGTGGAATCCACCTCCAGCCAATAGAAGCAACGGAAACATTATTTACTACAAGCTGCATTTTGTGGAAGCCGATAGGTCAGATAGCGAAGCAACCATTAACAAATTGAACGCAACAATGTTTGAGCTTGATGAATTAAAACGTTGGACCACTTACCGTATCTGGGTGCTTGCCGGAACTTCTGTGGGGGATGGACCTGCTTCCTATCCTATCACAGTTCAAACCCACGAAGATGGTACGTTTTTGAGTTATAAATTTTCACAAGATATTATTAAAAACCGGAACTGAAACTTCTAATTGTCTTCATGCTATTATATATACCAAGATAAAACCAAGCTGTCATACCTGGTTTATGGCATGTTTAATCTGCTGGGTTATTATTGATTATTGTACTTATTTTGTTAATTTATTTTTATTCATAATCAATTTTATAAGGGGTGTAATTTTCGCGTAAACGTTCAAAACCATCTTCTAAAAAAAAGTGTTATCTGCTATACCATGATATAGATGTTTATATAATTTTGCAGTCTTTTTGAAATTATTTTTATCACTGGTTAAATAGCAGTTTGTTTTGTTAACGACTTTCGTTTTTTATATATTTCTCTTTTTTGGGTATTATAATCGCATATTAACTACTTAATTACTTTATTTTTAATTTGGAAAATCTTATAATAATAAGCATGTGTTTCCAATGCAAAAAATTGCAATATGCTGGTACCTTCTAAATGACCGAAATAAATATAATAAATAAAGCAAGTAAATTGCGAGCTCCATCAGCTTTCAAACTTTTGTAAAATTGACCTGAAATTTTCTTGAAATTTAGAGATATGGATTTCAACTGTTGATTATCTTATACATGTCTAATTGGATATACCACATTTTATACTATTACTATTTCAAAGCAACTATTTTGCGTTAACCCAAGATTACACAGCTCTGTTAACTTAGTTAACGTTTCTAGAAATTAACGTGTGCCCTTTAAATAACGTATCCAAATAATGTCAACAAATTTTAAAATGAGGAAGTATTAACGTTCTTTTAAATACAGATTTAGCAAACTATGAGATAGAAGCCAGAAACCCATTGTATTTTCTTACGAATATGTAAGGGCACTTGGTTTTATAATTTCACTAACAAAATTTTTCAATATTTTTCCCAACATCAGCTTACGAATAGGAATGTAAGCCCTTCAAATTAATCCTTCATCCTCACTTTATCCCATTTTATTTAACTACTTTCGTACTTTTTAGTTCTAGTTTGATGTTTATTTCTGTTCATTTTCGGTTTATTTTGCAACAAAGTTATAAATTTCAAGTGATCACTTCGAAAATGTTGCATTAGAAATTGTATATATTAAATACATATTATCATTTATCTTCTTAACGTTTTCTATCAATATAAGTTATTTAGAAAAAAATAAAAACTGCATTAGCGCTTCATTGATGGAATTATGTTTGTTAACGCTGAAATTTATAATTTCTGTTGTACCTTTTGTAGAACCTATTAGATTTTTGACATATCCTTAGAGATATGTAGATACTTAAAGTGACTTTATCGATTTTTAACCATTGCAGCCCGCCCAGGAAGGATTTTTGAAGCTGGTTTTGTATTTTTCTATTTTTTACAGCTATTTTACCCTGATATTTTTTTGATGGGGAGGCGACACATGTTTTTAGTGGATTTTATACTCGATATTTTTAATACTTTTGTCTTTTTCTGTCTACAAAAGCGTTTGCAGGAGCACAAAAGAGGTTTTTTTACAATTTTTGAAATTTTAGATTTTTTCATATGCTAATGTTTTTAGTAAATCTAAAATACGTATCGTATAATTTTAGTTACTCTTTATTTCTAGTTGTTTTGATTTGGCTACTCACGTTCACATGTATTGATTGCTTTTTAATTTGTTTTCACACTCGCACCGAGTTGCATTGCAATGGCACAATTTTTTAAGTCACAATCGCCACTTTTAAAATTTTATTTTTCAGCACAGTTTTGGTATTTTAGTAAGACTTGGTCCTTGCATGCGACTTTTCAGTTATTTTTCCCAAATTTTTGGAAAAAGTTTGGAATATAGATATGCTTAGAAGTCAAACTTACATGCAAATTAACGGTTTAGATGAAAACTTTTTCCATATTCCTCTGTCCTCAACTCCCTTTTGCTAGGCACCTCACTGCAGTAGGTGACATGCGCACTCAAATGGCACATCTATGAATCACATATTGTGTGTTACTCACACTGCACCAAGTTTTAAGTATGATTGATTGTTTGATTGATATAATGCTTTTACAACTAAATTGTTTTTATTTAGAAATTACTCAACAATAAGAATTTTTGTAACCTATCAAGCAAAAATATAAAAATCCATTTAGATCTATTGTGCACTATGGAAGGGAGGCATTTGTCTCGGATTAAGAAGAAGATATATTAGTTGGTTAGTGCAATAGAATCTACATGGATATGTTTGGTATTGTGATTTCTAAATCAAGAACGTATTCTTATATGTTTCCTTTATGAATAATGCTGGTTTTTAATATGGACATTTTTGCGCAAGTCGATTTATCCGGAAAACATTAATGATCTTATATTATATTTGGGACAAAACTGTTTAAGTTCTCACATGCAAAATTATGAGGAGAAACAGCAATATACCTAATTTACTATGAATAATAGGAAATAACTTTACTTCAGTCCGCCAGTTTTTAAGGTTTATTATAGTTACGATTGCCAACTTGCGGCATGATTTAAATTAGACCGTCTTGACAGTCTGTGACCAAGGGCGTCGAAAGGGTGGGCAGAGGGGAAGGGGGGGGGGGGTGTCTCATCCTAAGCACTAGGAGATATCTATTATATTAACCTTACAAGCGTTTAGATTTGTTTCGATTATATTTCAAGATATGTCACTCTTGGCTGAAATGAAAACTGTTTCTCCGTAATGCGTCATTAATTTTACATCTAATAATAAATCTGTTGACTATCATGACAATATGACAGGGCCTTTCTTATCATGGATCTACCATTAGACCCGGGCCTAGGGCTCAAAATATGCAACATAAATATTCTACATAATTTTAAAAAACAAATAATGTATATATTAGAATACATTTTCTTGAGAGAAACATTAGGATAGTCCCATTCGTCACCTTTATAATCTAAATTCAAAAACTAAGCTATTCTTTATTTAATTTCGTTTTTTAGCCTTTCTAACAAATGGTAAGTTTTTTAATTAAAATAAAGGCAAATTTAAAAATAATAAAAAATTGCATGTTTCAATGGTTTTGATTAAATATCTGATTATTTTTACTTTAGACTTGCGGTTTTCCAGGTTTCTATTCATCACTAAATTTTTAAACAATACCCGCTACGTATCGTCATTAAAAACCAAATAAATTTGGTTGGAAATGTCGTCAATGTAATGGGATGCCCCCTCCACGATTGCAAACGTCGTGCAATTGCCTATATGCTCATTTTTCTAACATCAATATGCACAGGTACAGGGTCTTTCATTTAATGCCTTATTTTTGAAGATAGAAAAAAAGTTTTACACAAAAATTGTAGGTTTTTTCCATATTATCTTTTGAAATTATCAGGAAAAATATCCCATCACAAAATGGAAAAATATAGGCAACTTCAACTTTTTAAATGGAACACTCT
>MU185247.1:81017-108785 GCA_016904865.1 Pissodes strobi | reverse complement strand
TAAAGTGTGGTGATTTTTATTGAAAAACTTGATATTTTTTTATTAAGAAAATAAATAGATAATACAAGATTTTAAGTTTCTCACTTAGAAGACTCTGAATCATAGTGATAATATTATTCTTAAATGTGATAAACTGCAAGGGCGTGTTTTGATACCTTTTTATTTACTTCAAGTCATTTAGATTCTCAGATTAAATCATTATTTCTTTTTATTGCAATAATAATCGAAAATCGGAATAAAAAATACATTTTGATATATCTGGCCTTAACGCAAGTGAAAATTTTGTTGAAGATGAATTTGAAATAGTTGCTAAAGAGATTTGTCCGGAATCAGCCTCAAATCCTGAGAAAATTGAGTTACAGCGGATAACTATGCAAAGAAGAATTACTGCAATGTCAGTAAATATAATTACTGCAATGTCAGTAAATATAATGACCAATTAAAGACTGCAGTAGTTAATATGTCCACGTGGAATAACCTGCCAGTTTGAAGAGAGTGGGGAGTTAATTGTGTAAAAACATACCGAAATTCTGCATGGGTAACATTGTTGAAACAGCATTTGGGAAGGCACAGGGATGAGTTTAAAAAATTCCACTGTATAATCCACCAAGAAACCTAATACCTTAAAAATGTAGGATTTGAAAATGTTAGGAGACCTGTGGTTTTCAACAATTAATTTTATAAAATGCCGAGGCTTTAATCACAGGTGGTTCAAAAAGCTTCTCCTTGAAATTGAAATTTTCCTGACTGAAAAAAAAACGAATTGATTATGTGATTTTTTGGTTGGCATTGCCTATAATTAAAATTAGTTAAATGAGCGACTTCAGCGGAATGATCAATTAATTAATCAAGTTTACGACCACATTTCGTAAATATAATGCTAGTTAAATATATTTCAAACTTAATTAAACTGGAGTATGACGTCCATTATCCAAATTACAAGAACAATTTTGAAAAGTTCAATGCCAACTTCAAGACTTTATATGTTGAAAAGATTGATAATTTGAAGTCAGCCTACAGGAATTCTTTATCTCTTTTTCAAAAGGTAAAACGGTTATTATATCGGCCTTTTTACATCGATAAGAGCAATAATTATACATCGTTGCTAGTTAATGATTAAATTGGAACGCCCCTCCTTAGCTACTACATAAACCAAACCAAATGTATAAAAAATTATAGTTAAATCAAATCAAATTATTTATTATTTTTCTTTGTAAAAAGATATGATAAATATTAATATAATAAATAATATATGATGGTATGATAGATTAATGTCATGTTTTTTGTCGCTCTTTTAGAATTTATAGTGAATCTATGTATCATTCAGTATTAAAACGCTGTATGGTCAAGTTTCTCAAAAAATAAATTTCCAAATATGACATAGATGCTGTCGAGTGAATCAAGGTTTTTGGAGATAGGGAATTTGAAAATGAATACCTCGACTGACGTGGGTGTACCTTGTGGAATGGAGAGCCTAAAATATCTATTTTGAGGGTAGTAAGCACATATTATGAAGTGTTCTCCAACATAGTCGACTTGGGTATAGTTTTGGGAGGCCTAAATAAATAAAGTATTTTTTTTACTGCTAACATGATAAATCACCATTATTTACTCCATTTCTCAAATGAGAAATAACATTTCTCACCCTAGGTAAATAATAATATTAAAAAAAAACCTAGGTCAATAATGAAACGGAAAATATCATTTAAGTTTCAACTTGTTAGTTTGACAACTAGTTGTCATTTCGGATTATTTGAGAAATAAACAGGAAATGATTAATTTCAAAATCTAATCAATTCAAATAATGATAAGTATTGTATCAGTGCTATTAGTAGAAAAAATATATACAGTGTGACTCACTTTTTATGACTCCCCATACTATTCTTATTAATAATGCGATTTTGTCAAAATTTAGATGGAAAGAAGGTACTTTGTATGTATGGAGCTGTCAGGAGATTATTAAATTCATTCTGTCAGTTAGACAGCTGAACTGCCAGGCTACCTGATATTTCGAACTATTTGAAAAATGAGTAGAAAATTACTAATATAAAAATCAAATCGAATCAAATATGGTAATATATCAGTGTTAGTAGTAAAAAAAAATTCTATACATACCTCGGTTGAGAAGGCCATTATTAACCTCGCACATCATATCCTGAGGCGCGTAGTGCTCGTTAAATAATGGCTTACTTCTTAACCTAGGTATATAATATACTATTTTCTCCTCCCTGTATTGTAAACTATCCATTTTGACACTGCTTTGAGGGACGTAAGTGAGAATTACCAAAAAGGTATCGATTGCCCTTGACGACGGGTTGTAAGTCAACTTGTATTCATTAAGTTTAAACTACAAACATAGGAGATACCTTTAATTTTTTATTTCATCAACAACGTCAAACTAACAATGATTTATAAAAATGGAGTAATATTAAGTGAAATGAATATTAAAAATACAATTATTTCAATTGTGAACATTATTTACAAAATTTGGATAAATGTTTTCTCGTTTTTTCTCAATTTGTATGGAATTTTCTGACTCCATAAATTCTCCATCTCTAACCAAGCTTTCTGTTACTCTTGAAGTACTTCAGGAGACTTCTGGCTTCGTTGTATTGTACAAAATTTTATTTGCAACTTCTTTTTTATTGTTGACGCTCTCGGCTACATAACTTTCTGCAATAGTTGCAGATTTCCATCCTCCATGTCGCTTGAGAGCTCCAGTATTTGCTAATAAAGTGGCCGACGTTCTTCTAAGGGAGTGTCGAGTATACTGCTTAAAATTCTCAAAGTTCAGAAATTTAGCAATTTTACTTGGAATTGAAGAAATCGTGTTTTTCCCGACAGGCTGATTTAAGCACTTTCCATTTTGATATCGCAAGAAGAAGCGAGGATTAAAATTCGTCATGTGAGATCTTCTTCTTCTTTAAGTTTCATCTTCTAACGGAGGTTGGAAACCATCATCGTGTCAATGCGGACTTTGTTGACCACCACTCTAAATAGTTCCATACTGTTGCATCCGTACCAGTCCCACAGGTTCCTAAGTCAGGCCATTTTTCGTCGTTAAACAGATCTTTTGCCCCTGATTTTACCTTGTATTATTAGTTGCAGTAAAGCATATCGCCGACCTCTCATAATGTGATCGAAGTACTCAAGCTTTCTTCTTTTCACGGTTAAAAGAATTTCTGGTTCTTTTCCTATTTTTCTAATAACTTCAGCATTAGTAATTCTATCTGTCCAGGATATTCGTAAAATCCTTATATAGCACCAGATCTCAAAAGCGGCCAGTTTATCCATATTCACCTTCGTTAAGGTCCATGTCTCCATGCCATACAAAAGTGTGGAAAACACATAGCAGCGCAACATTCTCAATCTTAACGCCAATCTCAGATACCCACAGCAAAGAAATTTCTTAAGTTTAACAAACGAACTTCGCGTTATTTCGACACGGGACTTTATTTCTGTGGTCTGGTCTATGCCTGCCGTTATCCACGTTCCCAAATATTTATATGTATCAACTCTTTCGATGTTCGAGCCGTCTACAATGAGCTGAGCGTTTGCGTGTGGCGATTTGGACACGAACATAAGCTTGGTTTTGTTCAAATTAATTTGAAACCAGAACTCGTTACAACAGGTATTTAAACGTTCCATCACATTTTGCAGGTCATTAACATCATCTGTAATCATGACAGTGTCATCAGCAGATCGCAGATTGTTAAGGATTTCCCCATTGATACTCACTCCCTCTGTGCAGCCATCCAAAGCCTCTCGAAATATGGTTTCGATAGAGACATTGAAAAGTAATAGAGACAGAATACAACCCTGTCTGACTCCCCTAAATATGTCGATGTCGGAGGAAAACTAATTGTCGATTCTAACTTTTGCGGTTTGAGTCCAATACAGATGTGATATTATTCGTGTATCGCGACTATCGACGTTCTTATTTGTAAAAATTCCCATTAATTTTGAGTGTCGAATGCCTTTTCAAAGTCTATATAGCACAAATACAAATCTTGATTCATATCAAGACATCTCTGAGCCAACACGTTTATGCCAAAAAAGGCCTCCCTTGTTCCCATGCCATTCCTGAAGCCGACCCGTGTGTTGCTCATCTCCGCCTCAAGAGTTCTGTAAGTCCTTTTGTGCATTATTTTCAGGAACGATTTTAATGTGTTCATAGCAGGTTGTTGCACTAGGCTCTTTAGGGATTGGCACGAAAGTTAACTGTAGCCATTGTTGAGGGATTGTACCTGTTGAATATATCAAATTAAAGAGATCCACTACAATGTCAATAAGGTCTTCATCAATAAGTTTAATCAGTTCAATAGGCAGCTGATCAGGTCGCGTCGCTTTTCCCCCTTTGTGTTCTTGATTGCCGTCAGAACTTGCTCTCGTAAAATTGGTGGTCCAGTTTGCACCGTGATACTTTCATTATTTATTTCGCCCCTGTCATCATTAAACAACTCCGTGATATAGTCTGACCATAGCTGCAATTTTTCCTTTACATCTCTCACTATGTTGCCATTATCATCTTTTAGGATACCAGCTGATGTGGTATTTTGATATGTTATTTCTTTGATCTTTTTATGGACATGTGAGATCTTATATCAATGTAATTTTGAACTATTTTGAAATAACAAACCTTCTCATCGTCACTTTTAGTCACTGTAAATTTACGTGCCATTCCATTTTTGGAATCAGGAATAGTAACAATTATAACTTCATGCCTTAATTCGACATTTTCTATTTTCATTACACAGAGTTCATTAGAACGGCATGCTCCAGCAATTCCCATTATCATTACAACCATCATCATTAAATAAATATCATCGGGGGCTTCAAACAGGAACTTATTCACATTTTCCCTGTAAAACACATTGGATTTTTTAGGTTTATACCCGTCATTTCTTCTTTTTAAAAATGCTCGAAGTTTAGGATAATTGGAAATATCTATGTTTTCCTCTATGAAAAGGGTGGACTTCAACATGGTGTGAATACCATAATAATACGGGAGGCCACGACCAAAACCCTTGGTTATCGCTATCCGTTTAAAACCATAACAAATAGATAAAGCACACTAAACCATGAATTTTTGCTTTATCAACTAGTGGCCGGAAACGGTGCGTTTTAATGGGGCGCCGTTTCTGCCTTGCAAAGAATTAATATGACAAAAATTTATTGCTATTTGTCTGGTTATGGGATAAATCAATTAATATAAGTTCATATTGTAATAAAAATTTTTATGTAGATATGTTCTATATTGTTGTGGAGGATTCATTTTTACCTTGGAATTGATTGCCTTTGGCTCCGCAAATGATTAAACTTGGTTTGAATTGGTATAGAGCCTCTCTGGCTCTGGCTCCAGGATGTAAACTGCACAAGTGCAAGTTTAGTGACCCTAATGAAATATGTACCTATATATAGCGTTGTTGCACTTTTGTAATATGATATCCGGAAGTTGTATATACATGGGACCTTATACATTTATCGCTGTCCGATTAAAATCTTTTTTAACATATTTGTTTATGTGACTTTATTATGAAAATAATGTTTTTGTCATACGCTCCCAAAAATAGCTATTTTACGGACTCATTTGAGTCCGTAAAATGCTTCTTTTTAGGCCTTAGTCCCTAAAAGTCGTCATGGCAACTTTTACGGAGTATTCCAAAATTCCTGAATATGTCTAAATGTCAAATTTCGAATGACATGACAAAATTGTCAAATAGTTGCTACGATATCAAATTCTAAGCTAACTTTGTCGTACATTATGATTTCAAAAATTATGGTAAATTTGCAAATTTAGGCGTTCTGAAGAATTGCAAAAAGCGTATAAATAAAAATTTAATTTTGGGAGCGTATGACAAAAAATAGTGTTTGTCACACGTACCTAAATGAAGTTTTTCAGGACTCATCTGCTATTCCGGAAACAGCAATGATTCGTCCTGAAAAACTCCATTTTAGGTACTTGTAACAAAAATAACTATTTCAGACATTTTCAAGGATGCGAAAGCAAAAAAAAAGTAATTAGTAAAATTTTTGACGGACCTGTCTCACAGCCGGTGATGCTGGTAGAATTTGTCGCTTGCGTGCAAACGCCACTCAGTCACCTGTTTATTTTGCAGCTCGACAGCGAGATAACCTTGCCTTTTGGCATTGTAATGTATTAACAATGCTTTTGGTTTTGGTGTCAAATATTAAATTCATTAATAGTATATTATTTTATATGGAGGAAAAGTGATACTTTTCATGGCACGCTCGTGTTTAACAGCCGAACGGAGTGAGGCTGGTAATAGAGAGCAAGCCATGAAAAGTAACTTTTCCTCCAAATAAAATATGCTGTTTTTTCTTCAAATGTCGACAAATTAATGCAAAAACATCTCTTTTTAATAGTAATAATATCTAATTATTATTAAAGATAAGTGGGTTCGCAAGGCGACTTAGACCGGTGTCGGTAAATAGGCACAGGTTGTTGCTATAGTAATGTAACATAAAGCTGTCAGTGGACACTGTCAACAATAATTATTTTTTTAAGATTGCGTCTCCGATTGTGTTTTAATTCCGTATTGATAAGCAATTATTGAGTAAATTCAATTAAATAATAACCAATTTGTTCCTAAATTAGTGATTTTTAGAAATGCAGTCACAAATTGAGTGATAAATACAAATTGTAGTTTAATAAATCTTGAGTTGTTGACGCTTATTTTGTTGTCTGTTTGTATTGTATTGTATCTATGTTGCTATGACAACACTTTTACCTCCGCCGGCGGAAAAATGAAAAGTAAAGCTCCGGCGGAGGAAAAGCGAAACTTCACGGCCGCCTACACAGTCGAGTAATGACGGATTTACAGACGATTGAAGAAAATAGTTATTTGTTTTACTAGGCAGCAAAGTAGTAGATTGACTGCCGCGGCTGATAGTTCATAGCCGAGCGTAGCGAGGCTAGGAATTCAGCTAAGGCAGTCAATCTACTTTGCTGCCGAGTTGAACATATAATTTTTTCTCCGATTGTTTATAATGATATATGTATATTGTATATTTGCAAATTATTACAATTCCCACAATCTTTTTATTTTTCCTGTAGTGATAAATTAAGACAAAATTTGATAGAAATCGCAATTGTTGGAACGGTTAATTGCTATGGAAATGTATATGTCCATAATAATTATAGTTTGACAACTTATGTCAAACGTTTTATTCCCATGGAGACTAATCACTTTGCTGCCTAGGCAGCAAAGTACTTACTTTGCTGCCTGGACAGGAAAAGTAATACTTTGCTGATTGATATGTGTCTGCAAAATTAATATTTGCTGTCGATCGGAGAAAAACACAATTTTCAATGTTTCCTGTTCAATTATGGTCAACCAAAGTTTGTCTGATTAGCAGGGTGCACAGGTTAATGTGTCTGATTTAAGCATTTTTGTGAAGCAGAATCGTCTTTCTATTATATATACCTGATTTCAGACAAATAGTGATAAGTTGCCCCTTCCCAAAAATGTTTACATATTACGCAGTCTCATAAAATGAAACGCACCGTTTCATATTTCTGAAAATGATTTTTTATGTATCAACTCACCATAATTAACGAAAGGAAATAGTTTTCAGACAGATAGCAAAAAGTTTTTTTTTTTTTTTGTAATTTTTATTTTTTTTTTTAATTGCCCTATGTATAGGGTGTCCCAAATTCGACCCTCATCATTGGGATTTCGGAAACTAGAAGAGATACGAGGTCGGTTAAATGGAGGCAATGTTATGCAATTTGATGCTGATCAAAATGCCATCTTAAAAGTTTGAAAGTTCCGAATAATTACGAAGATTTTTGGAAAAAAACGAATATTCGCGATTTCATTTTAATTTTTTATGACTTTATTTGAATAGATATAACAAAATAAATTTCACATTGTCATTGCCATATTGTCTGTTCTACAAGATAGTGTTATCAGATTTTCAAACCGACGTTTAGTCTTTGAGCTGCAATCATCAACTTTGTTTTTTTAAATACGGCCCTAGATTTTTTATTACTGTTTTTAAGAGCATCTAAAGTCCCAAAGCCAATGATGTATCGCACTTATTCGAAAAATTCATATTAATGACATTTACCATAAGAACTCATGTGTTAGAGAGAGTCAGAAAACATATTTTTGATAAGATTTTACCAGGAAATCCTTAAAATGATTTTTTCGAATAAGTGCGATACATCATTGGTTTTGGGACGTTAGAAGCTCTTAAAGTCCGTAATAAAAAATCCAGGGCCGTATTTATAAAAACAAAGTTAATTATGGCAGCTCAAAGACGAAACGTCGCGCCCGTCGGTTTGAAAATCTGATAACACCATCTTGTAGGACAGAAAAAGTAGCAATGAGAATATGAAATTTATTTTGTTATATCTATTCAAATAGAGTCATAAAATAATAAAAATGAAATCGCCAATATTCGGATTTTTCTAAATATCTTCGGAAGTATTCGGAATTTTTAAACTTAGGCGGCATTTTGATCAGTATCAAATTGCGCAACTTTGCATCCATTTAACCGATCTCGTATCTCTTCTAGTTTCCGAGATCCCAATGATGAGGCTCGAATTTGGGACACCCTGTAAATGCACCACTATTTTTTTCTGATATCAAAAGAAACATATCATTTACACTATTATTTAGTAGCAAATTGAAAAGCAGACAGTTTGCTATGAGTTTTTAGGGTCCGAATTGATAACAACTTTAAAAATTAATTAAGGACATAAACACCACACAAAATGTCTGAAAATACCAGTTTTCGAATCAAAATAATAAAATTATCAAAGCCAAAAAAAGTTTGCGGATAGCGATTGTCGAAAAATGTTGGTCGTGGCCTCTCGAACTATAAGCTTGATGGAGACTTTAATACAGCAGATTTTTCTTGAAAGTACGCCAAAAGCGTGGTTTCTGAAACTACAGTAGCAGTCTTTGTTTGGCACCATTTCTTGAAGTATTGATACGTTGCTTCATACCTCTTCTTCGATTTTTCTGGCAGCAGCGACAGGCAAGCGATATTTGCTGATTCTTCTATATCCATTTGGCTATTATACAAATCAATAATTTCAATTTTTCACAATTTTTAACAATAAACTGTCAGCTTGACGTTATTGATAAAATAAGAATGTTTATGACGATATAGAAACCGGCCAGAGCTGTCTTCATAATTTCATGCGAAAAGTATCGAATTGAATTAATAAAAATGTCACCTACATCCCTTATCCTTATAGTATAAATAACTATTTTATTTTTGAGTGGAATGTACAAAAAGATCCTCTTTATGTATATACAGAAGATAACAAACCTGATATTTTTGGTGTATTATAGAATTATTGGTTAACGGGGGATAGGAACCTGAAACAAGACCACTTAGATTGATCTGGATGCAAGCAAGGGGTAACGGCTTCGTACAGGACGCAAAAAAACTGGAGGGGCTATCATAAAACCACACAGGCTCAGCACAATAAGCCTGCTATATGGGGACGTATGTCGGACAGGCCTAGGAAAAAAAGGGGTACAAAAGTTATAATGGAGGCCGTAGTTTTGGCAGTATTTAATTAAAAAAAAGGATGTTTATTATTTTAAAGGAGTGAGGATAAGGGGGTAATGAATGAATAAAATGGACTTTTTGGTATTGAAAGGGTCAAACGTTTCTTTTTAAAGTATTATCATAGCCTAAAGAAAACTATAGCCGCGACACTCGGCTCGTTTAGTGGGGTACGGAATCAAATTTTCTCCGTGAAGCTCAGTGAAGGGAGGACACCACGCAGTTGGAACTCGATGCCAATCATACGCGCTTACCTGGGCCGGAGTGCAATAAATTTTCATAGGAATTAAAATAGAAAAAGATTCGTTGTTTGGGTAAATAGACGTTATGCGTATATATTGTTTTGTTTATATGTTATATAAATAAGTTAATGTTTATGTATTAAAATGGGAAAAGAACGGCAGAATTAAGCAGCTAGTTAGTTTGTTTATTTAAACTTAAATTTGATCATAGGGTATCGGAATCGGTTCAAATGACTAAAATAAATTGGAACTAACTGAAACCAATCGAAAGTTAATTGAACGACTAACTAAAGCTAGCCAAAAGTAACCATAAGCTCCAAAACAGGCTAAAACGTACCTATCGTAATAGGTTACAAAAATTAAAGTAAGTTAAAACTAACCAAAACGAAAGGAATTTAAGCGACTAACCAAAAATATTAAATTTGCTTATAACGTATAGGAACCGATTCAAATGACTAAAATAAATTGGAACTAACTGAAAGTAACCGAAAGTTGATTGAATGACAAACCAAAAGTAACTAATAGCACAAAAACGGACTAAAACGTATCGGAACAGATTAAAAATGTCAAAGTAAATTAAAACTAACCCAAATTAACCGAATATTGGCAAGTAACCAAAGACATTAAAATTGGTTATAACGTATCGGAACCGGTTCCAATGACTAAAATAAATTAAAACTAACTGAAATTAACCGAAAGTTGATTGAACGAAAGTAAGTTAAAACTAACCCAAATTAGCCGAATTTTAGCGACTAACCGAAAGTAATCAAAAGCTTCAAAATTGGTTATAACGTATCGGACCGGTTCCAATGACTAAAATAAATTGAAACTAACTGAAATTAACCGAAAGTCGATTGAACGACTAACCAAAAGCACCAAAAGGGCTAAAACGTATCGTAACAGATTAAAATTATTAAAGTAAGTTGAAACTAACCCAAATTAACCGAATTTTGGCGACTAACCTAAATTAATTAAAAACATTTAAATTGGTTATAACGTATCCGAACCGATTCAAATTACTAATGAAACTTACCGACCCCCAGTCTATGTATTACCTTCTGAAAGTCGGCAGTCAGACACGTGATCGTACAATATTTTTTTTTTTACAAACCTATTTCGACCCATCCATTACGTTGTGTATTTTGTATCTCCCAAGTTCTTTAGAGTTTGGAGCCGCAAAAGTAGTTTGTTTTTTTTCTTTGTTGGGAACTATGTTCCTTTTTTTATCTTATTTTAGCAATTAATACACCAAGAACATTTAATACATTTATTAAATAAACGGAACCAGTCAGCACATGTTAACATAAAACAAATCTTACTAAATGAAGAAATAACATCTTAATTTTCTTAAAGTTCAGTATGAACATATGTAAGAAGTCATTTTGTTAAACTCTAAATATACTTAATTATGCCACCCTTCATAACCTGTAGTAACATCCAGGACCGTAGTACTTAATATGTACCAATTTTAATTAAACGAATCAGTTCACCTATTAATATATTAGTCCAGAGTAATTGGATGTGTCACTTATCACATACAACACGCCAGTTATACTTTAGGTATAACTGAACGTCTCAATGCTAATATATTATTGGAGATTATTTAATTACCGAATGTTTTTTTTTTGGGCGTGGTACGTTGTACCTGATAATTACTGCATTGTTCTCTTCTCATAATATTGTATTAGTCCAGAACTTAACGTAACAACGGTTACGATAATTACGAAGATTTTAAAATGGGAAACAAGTCAAGCAATATAATTAAACACCAAGCAAGCCGAAAGACAACGGTCCAGGAGCGGACGCACAGTTCCTAACAACTCCTGTCGGACATCCATGGATCTTGTCAATTAATCATCGACTTAACTCGTTACCCTCTCTACAACCTATCGCTTCAATGCCAATACATTATTATTCGCGTGTACGTACCTCTGCATATTCCCATTCATTCAGACATCACACAACAACGTACAATTCAAATTCAACCATCTATCGTATCATACACTCGGGATATTCAGTTGTACGCAATTAAATAATTAAAATTTCGGGAGTACGGATCTTGCCTGCGGCAATCCGTACTATTTACTATTTTGTTCTTAACCAGATGACTTCGATAGAAGGTACCCTTCAAAATCATCGTGCCCATTGACTCTCATTCACCAGATGTCCTTAACTTTACTACAAGAATGAAACAAGTGCTAGTGACCTATTTAACAGCTGTGAAATTCGGAAAACATTTGAACTTTCGATCGATTATTGTCTGTCTAGACCTTTTAATTCTTTTATATTTACTTGCGAAATTTAAGGGTTTATTGGGACCAGAGTTAGTGTGACCAGGATAGCATTAAACGTGACCAAAATTTATAGAACCCATTTTTTTCTTGATATAATTCCCCTTCCCATTTTCGTGTAATTGCGCTTACCTGGAAGAATTTGGTTAACTGATTTTTCTCCCCCAGCCCTCTTAGCCGTTCCCCGAGTATTCATGTTTGCTGATTTGTTGTTGTTGTTGAGTTTCACAGGCGAACCCTTTAAAAGAATAAATTTTAGAATCATGGAACAGGAAAATTCCATATCAAATAAATTGAGCCCCCCCCCGTGACCCTTCCAGAATTCTCAATTTGTCAATGGTAATATCAGTCAATCCCCACATCGTACACGGTTATATAAGGTTCGGCATTAGGATCTTCTTTTATTCCTCATTAACAAATATGTCAGAATTCTGAAATTGTTAGTGCATTACTCCATGGAACTTTAGATTGTTAACATCGTACACCGCCATATTAGGTTCGACGTTTAAACGCACCAAAATACCATAAAAAAATGCAACAACAATGTAGCTCGTATTGAATTTCCGCTAAAGTCTTGCAAAACAAGCACCGCACACCATCAGAGGTTCGGACGCTATAAAAATTGCAATACTCTATCGGAAAGTTCAATATCAGCATTAAATATGTTAAATTGATTTTTTTTATTTTGAAATAAATTTAATTTCCCCTAATGTTGTTATTAATTATTTCCTCCCACAGACTTGCAATCCAGCACCGGACACCGTGAGGCTCGGACGCTGTAGATTCACACGCCCCCTTGAGAAAATACCAATAACCAACATTCTACTTTAATTATTTAAAATAGAGTTTAAAATTTAGAATGAATTTCAAGAAATTATTAAATTCCCCTAATGTTGCTTATTAATTATTCCTCACACAGACTTGCAATCCAGCACCGGACACCGTTAGGCTCGGACGCTGTAGATTAACACGACTTTTTTGAGAAAATATCAATAATCAACATTCCCCTTTAATTAATTTAAATTTAGAATTTTCCAGTTCAAGAAATTAATTAGTGGTCGAGCAGAGTTTCGTTCGTACCTTTAAAAGAATAAATTTTAGAATAAAATTCAATGCTGTCGGTTGGCTTTTTATATGGAGCCTTCCCCCGTATCCAGCTAACGTCACGCATCTCCCCTTGCCTTTTACTTGACTTACGGTATCTTCACCCTTATTGCGTGGCAATATAGGAACCTAATTCCCTTATCAAACTTCAAGAATTTTAAGTGGTTGTAGCGAGCGCATTGTAAGCCCATGATTTTGCTTGTTTAAGCCCCGTTAAAGTTTACCATTGGAATATTATTATATTATATGCATATTATAATGTATATATATATTAAATCTATTTTACTGAAAATTATTTGTCTTGATGGGTTTTCCCGTATTTTTAAGGAATAATTTGATCCTGGTCTGACACCTTTCACTCTCCTCCAATTTTAAAAAATAAATTTTGGAAAAATGCCTTAAATTAAAATAATAAAAAAAAAATACTACTATTAATTTCAAAAATATTGACCCCGGTTTGGTCCGTTTCACTAAACTAAATTAAAACTAACTGAAATTAACCGAAAGTCGATTGAACGACTAACCAAAACTAACCAATAGCATCAAAAAGGGCTAAAACGTATCGTAACAGATTAAAAATATTAAAATAAGTTGAAACTAACCAAAATTAAGTGAGTTTTGACGACTAACTTGAATTAATTCAATAACTAAAATAAATTGAAAGTAACCAAAATTTTATTGAAAGACTAACCAAAACAAACCAAAAATAACTAAAAGTAGCAAAACGGGCTAAAACGTATCGGAATAGCTTAAAAATAATATTAAGTAAGTTAAAACTAACCCAGATCAATTCAATTTTGGCGACTATCCTAAGCACTAAAATTGGTAATAACGTATCGGAACCGAAAGTAATCGATAGTTGATTGAACGACCCAGTTTTGGCGGCTAACCAAAACTAACCAAAAATATTAAAATTAGTTATAATGTATCGGAACCGGGTTCAAATGACTAAAATAAGTTAAAACTAACCCAAACTAACTAAAAGCACCAAAACGGACTAAAACTCATCAAAATAGGTTACAAAATTTAGAGTGCCCAAAAATAATCGAAAATTAATAATATGGAAACATTCATAAAATATATACGAAGGGTACAGGGGAATTTATTCTTGATAAAAGTTGGTGCTTGGAAAAAAACTAATTTTGACAATGTTAAATTAAGACTAAGTATTACAGGGTACTTAAAAAATACAAAAATGGTGGTTAAAAAAACAAAAACTTAGGAATATCGGAAGAGCTTCTACAGGAAAAATAAAGCTCCTATTAGGGTAAAAATAAAAGTCAAATACCATTTTTTCCAAAAGTGCATCGTTGCTGAAAAAAATAAAGCACAAAGTTAAGAAAAAGCGGGTGTTTTCAGTAATTGAAATGGATTTTCTCCGCAACGGTGCGGTGCACTTTTGGAAAAAATTGGTATTTGACTTTTATTTTTATCTTAATACGAGCTTTATTTTTCTGTAGAAGGTTTTCCGATATTCCAAAGTTTTTGATTTTTTAACCATCATTTTTGTATTTATTGAGTACCCTGTATAACTTATCTTTAAGTTAACATTGTCAAAATTAGTTTTTTTTTTCAAACACCAACTTTTATCAAGAATAAACTTTTCTGTGAAGTCAAAGAAGTCAAAAAAGTTTCCTATGGAAATGGCGCTTAGATCATTTTTCCCCTGTACCCTTCATATGTATATACATTTTATAGAAATAACATGTTTTAAATTTTTTTATTAGTCTTACAACCATTTCATCATTTAGCCATGTTGATTTCAGTTTGACAATATAATTGAATTATATTTCAATATAAAAGGTCTCAAAAGAGCGGGACATATTTTCCGATTTTTGAATTCTTCTAAAAATTCTAGATAAATTTCATGTAGCATGTCGAATAGCCTCCTTTCCATTTAAAGAATTTGATCTGTTTAACTTAGCGCAAAACGATTTGCATCTTCTTATCTTAGTTATTTAGTAATTATCTAGATATACGAAATTTTCGGTTTGGTGGGGAGTATTTTCCAGGTTGTGGTTATGTGGAAAATAAGAAAGTGCAAAACATTCCGTTTGACAATAAACAGTTCGTATTCTACCATAAAGGCAAGTCTCAAAAACATTGTTTTTGCTGGTTGTTTTTCGTAAAAGTCGATCGTTATCGACATATATCCATTATTTCAGATTTGATCAGCACCCTGATATCATTTTGATTCGCTGTACCTTTTTTGGTTTTAAAGATACCAAGGTAAACAAAAAAGCAAAATGTAGGGTTGGTAGCCAAGTTTTTTCTAGATTACATATAAAACAAACACCAATAATTTTCTAACATAAAAGCCTACCTTATATATTTTTTAAATAGAACACCCTGTATATTACTACATTTTTGGAC
Source organism: Pissodes strobi (assembly GCA_016904865.1). Classification (NCBI taxonomy): domain Eukaryota; kingdom Metazoa; phylum Arthropoda; class Insecta; order Coleoptera; family Curculionidae; genus Pissodes; species Pissodes strobi. Next base: position 93,226 of record MU185247.1, on the reverse strand, counting down.
TCTCTAGTGAAATCATAACACATGTCGTGTATAATATCCTATACCTATCTTTAGCTGTTTACGAAATATTGACAGTTGAAAGTCGGGCATTTTGACAGGCTCTAAACCGCACGAGATCAATGAAAACGGTTTGCACATCTCTATCTTAGGTTTTCATAAGCTATCGAATGACAGTGGCTTTCAATTTAACCGGAGGTTTAAAAGTTCCGGTCAATTTTATTCGCGGGTTAAATTCAAAGTTACTGTCATTTGATAGCTCATGAAAACCTAAGACATGAATATGCAAACCGTTTTCTTTGCTCTCATGCGGTTTAGATTTTAAAGCCTATCAAAATGTCAAAATGCACGACTTTCAACTGTCAATATTTCGTAAACACCTAAAGAAAGATAGGTATAAGATATTATACACGAAATGTGTTTATACTTCTCTAGAGATTCCAAAAATGTAGTAATATACAGGGTGTTCCATTTAAAAGGTATAGAGTAGGCTGATATGTCAGAAAATCGTTAGTGTTTTATTTTATATGTAACGTAGAAAAAAATTTGGCTGCCAACCCTACATTTTGCTTTTTTGTTTAACTTGATATCTTTAAAAAAAAAAAGTTACAGCGAATCAAAATGTGATCAAGATAAATTGAACGCACGGTACAGGTTGCTCCGCTTTAGCGTAATTGTGCACTTCATGCATAAACTAGTTCGTGAACTATAGCCAGATCAAAAATTTACTTTCATTTCACCATCTTGACAATATTTTTATCTAGCGAATAAAATGAAAAAGCTGTTACGAAAAAATATGCAAAATCGTACATAATACGTTTATAAAATTGTGCAGGTTGCTAAGAATCTATATAAAACAAAATTATGTACTTATATAAGATCTTTTTTTAGCTTAGAAGAGAACAACTAGATAAATCAAATTTTTCAAAATTATTATTGCAGATCTTCACAAGTTCGTCTAAAACCGTAACTACTTGTGCAAAATAAAATCTCATATAAAAAAACTTTTTTTGTGTATAGATCTTGCTGATATTTAAAGATTAACTTGGAGCTTATATTCTATTATAGTTATATTCAGCATTCAAGAATGCTGTACTTACTACAAGTAATCTACATTCGCCAATCTTAATTTCACTTCAAAAGACATTTTTAACTATTTCTTTCAGGTGTAATGTTTAAATAAATATCCGGCTCTCTTTATGCAGCTTTTTGGATCAAAAAAATAGTTTTTCTCTACTCGAAATAAACAGTATTTTATAAATCATATATTTTGTGATGAAAGTTTAAATAAAATAATAGGGGAGAGTAACAATTTTAGTATATAACGTCCCAAAAAATTTTAGTACGGCTCACTTCACTAATGATTGCCGGGGGGTTGACGTCAAGTTAGGTTTATTTATTTCCTCCCCACTACATAGTGATAAAGTTGGTCCTCGCTTCTCAAAGGTGCCGCGCTTAAGTGTCGCAGCTATAGTTTTCTTTAGGCTATGGTATTATCATGCGATAATCTTTTTATTGCTCATTCTATAGTCATTTGTAATTGTAACAAAGGATTTCGAATTAATGAGGACTGACTGTTTTGTCCAGCAAATTGTTGGCCTACCTACCTATAATTAAGTTGTTAATCAAGTGATTAAGTTTGTGGTGCTTCAGTCATCGTATACCACATCATCAAATTGATCATCGAGACTAAAAGTATATGGTAACCTAGATTAATAGTAATATATTTCATTTGCCTGGAGAGTATACCTCATATTGCTGCAATTTCCTCTGCAATTTTTACAGACGGGAGAACAGCTCAGATTATTTCTGGGACAAGAGTATCTTAATGTGTCACAAGCTTCAGCACAGCTGCCGCGATCCAGAGTTTGACAGTCTTGCCACATATTCGGTGTGGTTGTCCAGAACGGCGGGCGGCCAACTCTCATTTTTATTTGCCCATCCCCACATTTGTGGAATCGCAACCGGCTCATTTGGATCTTGAAGACATTTGCCCCATATCAAACCAGATTGATTGAGCATGTTGTTTTGCAGCAGGTGACGTTCATGGCATGTTGCTCAACTGTTTATTTTGAAGTTAAGCAATATTTTGAGTTGATTTTCTAACCGAAATATTTTAAGATGAATTCTATAGCAAATAGCATATTCTCAGAAGGTATCGATTGTTAGTGCAATTTCGATTGCCAACGTAAACAAATTGAATTGAAACATTGTATTTCGTGCAAAATCTTTAATAGTAATAAAATGCAGAGCGCTTTCGGCCCTAGGCCATCATCAGTGCTTCTTTGTCAGGAACCAGCACAGTCGAGTCAAACAATCAAACTCTTGGACACCACAAAGGTTAAACATTGAAATTAAAATCAAATTAAAATCACATCACAAATCACACAGAAAGAGGGGGCTGTTATAACCCATTATTCAAATTTTGAACAGCTACATCTTTAGCGACTTGACCCTTTGCGGGTTTTGAATGTCATGACAGATGCCAAGACCAGAAAGTTGGAATTGCGTCTCATCGCTAATTCACAAGTTGTTCACTGGGTCACCATTTTCTTCAAGCGTCCTGAACATATCCTCATAAAACCGGATTTGTTGTTGATAATCACCCGGTTAAGAGACTTCACCATCTGCATTTTGTAAGTGTGAAATAGAAGAGCTTGATGGAGAACCCTTCTCACTAATCTGTTACAAGGCGTATGACCGACCGGCGTGGACTGCTTTGTGTGCCTGTCGAAAACTTCGATGTTTTCAGAGGCTGGTCTTGCACTCCGACCTATTTTTTGTCATCGATCCAGTTTGCTCGAAGTTTTTACCCACGTCCGAATCGCGTTATCCAATAGAAGGCATATTGAAATGACGTCGAAAAACGGGACGCGTTTGAATGAAACTCTAGTCATTCATTGTAAACTAAACGGTAAAGCGTGCTGATAGTGAGTGCACGGTATAAATGTGAGTAGGCCTTTCAGCACTGCCGGACCATGTAACATCACTGATTAGAAAAATTTAATGGTTCGGAAAAAAAGGCAACCAAATAATAAATATATCATTTTTTATTTATAAATTAATTAGTAAAGACATAAAATATTATAAATTTACTAACACAAAACAATTAAAAGATTACAGATGATCAAACAAATGACCATTGGATCAGGCGTCTATTTGCACTTCAGCCTTCTTTATGAATACCTATCTAGTTTCTCGTTAAAACATAACGTTTCCAGAATAAGTGGAAAGCGTCATTGAATTTGAAGGAATAAAAGTTTACTAAAAATGCAATAAAATCATCAGGCTATAGTATTTAAAGAAATAAAGTTGATGATGTGGGTCCAAAAGCAAAACGTCGTCATAAAAACTTATACACCAAAAAGTGGAGTTTATTTTGAAATACCTCCTTAAGTAAGTTTGGGAAACAATAAAAATGAAAAAAAAATCAAACCAGTAGTGTGTTGTAGCCGGCGCCATAAAAATGATTTTGCAATATTTAGTTTTTTTCCCGGATACATTTTTAAAAAGCATGCAGTTCAGCATTAAATTGCCCAACTTTGCCCCGATTTAACTAACTTCGTATATTTTTTATACTAAGACGCGAATTTGTAGCGTCTTGTATATGACAGTATCTATTTTAATATTTGTCCTCATTATGTATGTACCATTTAAACTGAAGCTTAGGATCTAGTGATGATTTGTCAAAAATAGTTTATCCTAAAGAAAATGTTTTAGATGCATATCAAAACATAGTCGTTGGTTAATAAGACTGACGGCATTTTTAAAGCACAAACTGTTCTAAAATAATTCACGATTTATTTTTGTCTGAATAAATGATTTATATTTGTATGCGCTTTAGCTCATGTCTGCCAAATAATAAATTATATATAAACATTTTTAACGTCCTTTTAGAACTTTTTATTAATAACGATGAACATGCACTGCATATTTATACACTTAATTAGGTGAGTACTTTTTGTATCTGTTAATATTACTTGTTAATTGCCAGAAATGTCCATATTTTATTACAGTAACACCAAAAAATGTTGAAATGTATTATTAATAATAATTAGTTAGTACTAAATATCCTACGACGTTTATCAGTTCAATTTCATTAACTAGTTTGTCAGTCAGTTTTCTACAATACATTTCTATATCTCTTTAATAATGTATTGAAGTGAAACTATTTAACCGCATTTTACTGTTTGAATTTTAACAATGTTAGTTCTAGTTTTAATGCTATTTCAAACATTGCTAGTGTGAATTAATAAGCGCGTATTGCGTTACATGAAGCACTTTTAGCTTGTAATTTTGCGCATTTGAATACCAATATACCAATAACTTTTGTTCTATAACGAACCGGTACAAACGAAATTTTGTGCTTTAATTTCGGCTTTTTAAATTGTATTTTTTACGACGAATTTTTTACTTCTCTGCATGATGACTTGTACCAAGGAAACATTTTTGGTGCTCATGTCATAAGCATATACTTTTTTGCTTACGGATATCAAGGACCTAACCTGAACGTGTGCAAGTGACCACAAATTCAGAGTAATAACAAATTGCTGGACACAATTTTGACACATTATAAAACCATCATTCCCACTATTTTTTCTTTCCCTACAATAACATGTTTTTTTGTGAATTTTTTTAAATCACTACATGTGTGTGAGTCTAAAAATTATTTTTGAAAGCCTCCAAGCATTTTTGTAGCGGAGAAATTTTTACAAATTTTTGATGTTTTAATAGAATAGTGTCTATACACTGTCTATTTTATATTTTTCTTGACTTTTTGCTAAACGCGGTCCTACAGAAAAAAGGAGTGAGTATTTTTTCTTGTTGTGTGCTAGTAGTGACGTTAGATATTTTGTAGATTTTTGTGCTTTTTGATACGCTATATTTTGAAAGGTAATTGTTTTTTAAGAGTTTTTGAATCCTTTTTTGAAGCAAGCCCCCTCAGGATTTTTTGTTTGAATACTAAGTATATAGCGCTAATAGACATCTTTCCCACTTGTATTTCCACTTTTTGGCAAAATCTCTACTGGAAGAGGTAAATATATCTGCCTATTTCTGTGTGTTGGTATTCAAATGTAAAAAGGATGTTAAACAACCAAACCAAAGTTTTACATGAAAAACGTGTGATGTGCCAGCATGTAAACAGAAATTTCAAAACAATTCTCAAATATTTTTCTAATATGGTTCTCATTATATATATGTGTTCACAGTGCCCGGTGATCCACAAGACGTTAAAGTTACACCAATTAATTCTACCACCATTAAGGTTAACTGGAAACCACCGCAGATCAGAGACCGAAATGGTATCATTTTGGGGTATCATGTTCACGTTCAAGAAACGAAAGAAGAGGTGAGTTTTATGGTTTTTAAAAAAAATAATAATAAGTTGAAATTAACTAAAATCAAGATCTAGGTATTTAATATTATTAGAAGAATCCAACAGGTGTGCAATTCCATAGTTTTAAGAAGCACTCTAAATTTATTTGCTCAATTTGTGTATAATGAGAACATTTAGTATATTAAGAAAATTTTCCACAAATAAACCCAATTAATTAAACATTGAAGATAACGATTATCTAGAAATGACGATTTTTTATTCATATTTTTTATTAGATTAAAAAGCCGACTATTACAACTCCTGGTGTTGTAAATTATAGCGTTAAGTTTCATCCCATAAATCTTAATCTCTCTTACTGATTTTAGCAATCCCAGTAAGCTTTTAAAAATCTTAAAGAAGAGATTAAACAGCTTTTGACATTCTACCCTCTAAATTTTGCAGCATAATATTATAATTGTAAGAAGTCAATGGATAATGTATTTTAAAAGACTCTAATGTAACATATTTGTTCTATACTTTGTCATTATATTAAATATGCACCATGTATAATGGTGACACAAAAACCCCGAGCAAACTAAACTATAGTAAAGAGAAATAAAACATTTAACATCAGACCAAAATCGATTAAGAAAATCTAAGGTTTTGAATAATTTGCTGACAATTTAGTCATAATAAAGATGCCAGTTCATTTTGCTATCCAAAACCACCCCCAAGTCATAAAGTCAGCTACCCCATGTCGAAGACATAGAAAAAGTCATTGTAAAAAAAATCAACCTGACACCGACCCTCCAGAGCCTCCATCCAGCACATACTGGATAAAATTCAGCAGTCGATCTACTTAACTGGTCCCAAATTAACTTCTCAAATAACTTTGGAATAGAACTAAGAATAGAAATCAGCCGTTAATTGAGGATATCAGACGTATAGCCCGATTTAAATACAGAATTGCCCTAGAGAAAGAATAGCCTCTTAAGTTAAATCAGGGTATCGAAATGTCCCCTTAATAGCTTCACGTCTGTCAATGCATAATAATAGATTGGTATCTTTCTGGGATCTGATTCCATTACCAGAGCTATTAGAGTTTTCAGTATCAGAGAGCGATTTGAATAATTCTGTACGTATTTGAAATATGAATCGGCATTTAAATTGTCATCTAGGTCCTATTTGTTATTATCCCAGTTCAAACGCTCACCTTCTTGAAGCATTGATTATGAGCCTCCGGTATCCAGTGTGGATTATTTTTATCCCGTATCTGCAATTTTGTCGCTAAACTGTGCAATTTAAGTAAAACATAGCCTCATCAGGAAATAAAATCTTGCTAGCAAAGAACTTCGTTTATACACGACCACAAAAACATCTTCCACGAATTCGTGGGCAAGATGCATTTTATAGAGACGGTTTGTAGCTGAGTTCAAAGTTTAAAGCTACGTCACGAGTTGTACAGTAGATGTTTCAAAGGCAAAGGTTATGTTTTACATACAACTATATTGGGTCACATAGCTCGAAAAATTATATTTAATTTTAAAAATAGGTTAGCAAAAAAAATTTGGTCTATTTATATTTATAGAGCAATAATTGCTACTCAGTCGAATGCAGACGACATTAGGATTCCCGGAACTCTCGAAGTTATGTGACATAAATGCAACAAGGTTCTATTAAAAGCTATTGCAGATCAATAGCATACAAAAAATTACAGACGTATGTTTATAAATCCTGTCACTCATAAAAAATATTAGAACTAGCTAAAAAATTAAAACTATACCTATGAGCTACATTCGTATGATCATTCCGTTATATAATGAACTACTGATGAGTTTTTCCTACATCTTTAAAGCTATCTATATATAAAATTAAACAATATTTTGGACAATTACAGACCCATTAGTCAGGGATAGTTGTTTGAAATATTCATGTGTAACTGTTTAGTACAATTTATGAATTAATGTTATATTTTCCCAGAAAACCAACATAGGTATGCATAATAAGAGAAAAACTAGTATGGTATTATTGAGAACGCGAACTACAAGCCTCAAAATATATTTTTAATGCAGAACGCATTCTAGGAATAATTTATAATATGCCAGCACTACAATCCTGCGGCGAATGTTTAAATCAAAAGAAATTTTAACCATTTATGCCTTGTTTATATATGGAATCATTTTATTTGTTCTCAGAAATAAGCAGGAATTTGATACTGAGGTAAATCATAATTGGACCATGTTATGGAAAAACCAAGGGAAAAACCTTCCAAGCCTCAAATCAATAATTGGGAGATATCCGTGTATGAATTTTTTTTAAAATCATGAATTCTGTATCAATGGCATACAAACTTGAGTCCAAACAATTTGTACCAATAGTACAAGTATCCTCTTACTATACAGTACGACACGTTTTTATTTTTATTTTTTCAAAAATAAGAAAAAATTTGTGGCTTAAAAAAAGCGAAAACAAGCAACAACAAATTTTTATATTTAAGAATAATGAAAGGAAAATGCAAAATTCGGTTAACTTAAGCATCTACACTGTAAAATCTAGCACCTCCGCGTCGAATCCATCTATATCTTCAACAATATATTTGCCAGATTTTAAGTTGGTATAAAAGGGCAGAGCATCTGCTGGTATAAGATAATTTCTTGCAGGTTCCTAAGTTTGCTTAGAATCGCATGGTAGTTTCTTGTAAAACATCATCAGTGTCATTAATTGCATGTCCCAATAAATTTAGTGCATTATTATTTAAATTAGGTTTAACCACTTCAGGTTCTGTTTTGTCTAAAATTTTTAACTATCCCACTACTATTAGCCTGTGAGTCTTCTGCAACAACCGTTTTTTTAATACAAACATCGAATAAATCAACAGGCAATGAAGGGTGCATGTTGAAAAAAACACCCCACTTTGTATTAAAATCATTTCAAGTTAAATAATTATTTATTACTAATTTGGTACATATGAATTTGTAATATTTGCCTGATTTGTCAATCTGCAAAAACCTACCAACCAACAATATATCTATAGGTAACCCACAATCCAACCCACAATGTATATTTTGTAAGAATTTAACTTGTTGCATCTCTACTCTAAGGAACAGACTAAAATTTTAATTGAATAATATCTCAGACACTATTATAAAAATACAAAATGATAGTTAAATATTATTAATATTTATTACTATTCTGGTACATAAAAATTTGTAATATTTGCCTTATTTGTCAACCTGCAAGAACCTACCAACCCACAATATATCTACAGTTAACCCACAATGTCATTTTTAAGAATTATATTTAACTAGTTGCATCTCTACCCTAAAGATTGGACTAAATTAAATTTTATATAAATAATATCTAAATATATAAATAATATCTAAATAACTATTGTAAAATATACAAAATGATCGTAGGTAAATCTAGTTTAAAAATGTACTGAATATAATTATTATGTACTTTAGATTTTTGATGTAGTTCCAGGTTCTCCATAATTGAACATTATTCTTAGTACGTTTGCCCGTGAAACATGCGTATCACTCACTCACTTATCAATAATTTTTGGTACAATCAAAATGGATGTTTACCAATACAGGCCAAGGAATACTGATTAAAATGTCCCCGTTTTGCAAAACTACCATCCCACTTGGATGCTAACGCAGAGCGCGGAATTTAAATTCTATAATCTGGTGAGTTAACCAAGTGGGTTGGAAGTTTTAAGCTAAAATGAAGAGTACATATTTTTATTCACTGATTTTTACGCATGGAAATTTTCAAGGTCTAGAGTCAAAAATTATTAAGTACGAATATTACATCAAATAAATTTGAACATTTTTCACACCTATTTCGGTGTGAAAAATGTCACTTTAACGCACTAGTTTGAAAAGTGATTTACTTTTCGCACTAGTGTGAAAAGTAGTTTACTTTTCGCATTAGTGTGAAAAGTAATTCTGAAAAGATTTACATATTTCGAGAAGTATTTTTTGAGTAATTAAAAAATGACAGAAACTGAATAAGTATATAAATTCTATTAGAAATTTACAAACACAATAATATAACATATTATGATATATAAGATATCATAGCTTAAAAAAGTTTACCACGCAATTTGTACAGTTAGTTAAATTAATCTCCGGCGGAAATTGTTGGTAGGACACTGAACTTCCGATCGAAGTATTCATAGTCAAAACATCTTCATTAGACTGTGTACAGGTAACCTCTTTTTCTCCTAGTATCTTCAAGGCTGTGTTTCGTTTATTCTCCTCGGAGTTTTCCACATATCCCTCGGCTACAGTGGCCGACTTCCAACCCCTATGACGTTTGAGAGTCAAAATATCTGCTCCTGAGTCTGCTAAGAACGAAGCAGATGATCGCCGAAAGCAATGTCCTGTATAGCTAGACGGGTCAGGCAATCCAAGGAAAGTAGCTATGTTTTTCGGCATAGCTCCAAAAGTATTTATGCCTATGGGCAGTTTTAAGGGCACGCCTTTTCTATATTGGAAAAAGAATCGATTTTTGGTAACGCCTACAGGACGCAGACGCTCATACTTTCGAACAATCTCCACTAAATTAATTTCTTCAATTGCACCACCACTAATAACAAATTCTCGACAGGTTTTCGTTTTAGTATCAGGTGTTTTAATTAAGTAAATGTGACCTTTGTCTGTGACGTCTTCAATAGTCATCCGACACAGCTCGTCTCTCCTACACCCTCCTGCGATTCCAATGATTAGTGTGACTTTCATGAGCAAAAAATCGTCATCGTTGGTCCTTGTTAAAAAAATTTTGACATTTTCTTTGGAAAAAACTTTAGATTTCTTCGCCTTATAACCTTCCGATTTTCTTTTTAAAATAGTATATTATTTTATATGGAGGAAAAGTGATACTTTTCATGGCGCGCTCGTGTCTAATAGAGAGCAAGCTATGAAAAGTAACTTTTCCTCCAAATAAAATATGCTGTTTTTTCTTCAAATGTCGACAAATTAATGCAAAAACATCTCTTTTTAATAGTAATAATATCGAATTATTATTAAAGATAAGTGGGTTCGCAAGGCGGCTTAGACCGGTGTCGGTGAATAGGCACAAGTTGTTGCTATAGTAATGTAACATGAAGCTGTCAGTGGACACTGTCAACAATAATTATTTTTTTAAGATTGCGTCTCCGATTGCGTTTTAATTCCGTATTGATAAGCAGTTATTGAGTAAGTTCGATTAAATAATAACCAATGTGTTCCTAAATTAGTGATTTTTAGAAATGCGGTCACAAATTGAGTGATAAATACAAATTGTAGTTAAATAAATCTTGAGTTGTTGACACTTATTTTGTTGTCTGTTTGTATTGTATCTATGTTGCTATAACAACACTTTTACCTCCGCCGGCGGAAAAGTGAAAAGTAAAGCTCCGGCGGAGGAAATACGAAACTTCACGGCCGCCTACACAGTCGAGTAATGACGGATTTACTGACGTTTGAAGAAAAAATATATTAAATTATTGTACCTGCTTATATCAATGTTTTTCTCTTTCGATATCATTGTCCTTAACATGGAATAATGACTCCAAAGGGATGAAGACTTTTGTTGTGTGGACTTCTGCTGGAAATACGCTAGTAAGACAGTCTCGGTGAGATTCTTTATTTTATTTCCACTACACCACTTTTCGAAACGTTTATATGCATTTTCATATTGGATCCTTGACCGGGCCGGTAGAAGCGAATTCATGGCTATTCTCGCAGATTCTTCTACGTCTGATCAAGCTAAATCACTATTTTCTATGTCTGAAGAGTCCATTCTCTCCATTAGGTTCTTGGAAATAACTTTTTGATGCAAAATTTTTCGAATTACATACCGTTTGTCACTTTACTGACACAAAAAAAATTTTAAATAAATAACATAGGATCAACATGATGATCTAATTGTTATGATAATCAAAACGGTACATATACAGAAGTAATTTTAAAAAAGCCAATGTTCATTATGCTCGTAAAAAAATCATGGGTAATTATTTACTATCCGAACGAACGCCCATTTTTGAAATTTTTGGGGCAATAGTCATTTTAGGCGATTAAAAGTAATGAAGTTAAAAAGAATCCAATGGCGGACGTTGCAAATTTTAAGTTCTGGTGAAAATATTGGCCATCAAAGTGAAAGAGCGGATGATACTAAACAATTATCTATCTCAGGCTACTTTATTAATCATCTGCGCGTGTATTTGTTAACGTTTTGGGATAATAATTGTTTTAAGCTCTTAATATAGTATCATCTAATGGCGGAAGTAAGAAATTTCTAGAATTGGTACAAATATTAAATATATTATACGAATTCAAAAGTACAATAATTACAAACTAAAAACGATTAATTTGAAACAATAACGATTTAAGATGGTGAATATAATAGTGACACTTCTTTGAAAAAGACATAAGTTCTAACATCAGCATTATTTTTCTTTTTGAACAGAAATTCTGAGTTGCGCGGAGAAAGGCTTGCGCAAAGCGTAAGCCTATTTTCACGCAAGCCTAAGACCAATTAATTTGGTTAGTTTGGGTTAGTTTCGGTTCGTTTAAGCCAGTATGAGCTGGTGTGAAGAATTGCGCGGAGAAAGGCTGGAGTCATTTGGTTTGTTTGGGTTAGTTTGGTTAGTTTGGGTTAGTTTCGGTTCGTTTAAGCCAGTATGAGCTGGTGTGAAGAATTGCGCGTAAAAAGGTTTGCGCGAAGCGCAAACCTTTCTTCGGGCTATGCTGAGGCATAGTATGAGCCAGTATGAGCTTAAAAATGAGCGTGCAGTCGGATAATAAATTACCAGCCATGAGGTAATTGATTAGTACCTGCTATTTCACTTTGACGTCTAATATTTTTACCAACACTTAAAATTTGCAACCTCCGCCACTGGATTCTTTTT